>LUCH01002751.1:29868-60665 GCA_013368495.1 Paragonimus heterotremus | reverse complement strand
TGTCGCAGTCAATGGCGTACCTGTATCCATACCATTTCAAGTTCTTCCACTTAGTCTTCCATTAATAATTTCCAAACTTCTTAGAAACGTTTTCTTCTAGAATGTTCCACTTCTCTGTTGAGGCGAGCAGCAGCCAGATCCACAGTACCTTTTCGTCAGACTCATGGCTGTGATGGTGATGATGATAATTTTGCCAGTCCTGCCTTTATAGCCCTTCGTTTGAGTTGGCAGGCTTATTTGTTCTCTTTCCTGGCTTGCTGCCATTAGTTTGTAGTATTACTGATGATTTCTTCGCTTTAACTTCCTCATCTGTGATGTGAAAGGGCTTCCGGAGATCGGTTAAATATACAGTTCACGTGCAACGTCCTGTTATGATACATGTTTGGCTTGTTCTACTTACGAATGCTTCTGTGTCAACATTCACCAAAGCGGAGTACACAATGTATTAACTACAACGGCGCATGCACTGTTATTCACAAAAATTCAGGTGGTCTGTTTTAGGGCTTCACTTGGGGAAACGGATTAAGCAAACGCGAAGACACCATTGTACTGTGTACTCTCCGCCCCAGCGTGTGAACTCGGCAGATCGAATGATTGTGAATGCGACAGTGCAGTTAGCTGGATTCTCAGCGGAACGTTGAAAATAGTGTTCTAATTTTCGCTGATCACCGATTTTAGTTGTACATTGTGATACTTAGGTGTTACGTGATACTGTTTACTTCTAGCGACAATATATTCACTTTTCACGGGCATTGAGGCAACCTATCATTCACCGTTTACTGAAATTTGTTACTCTGTGCATCAAATAATGTTTTTTATGTCTTCATTAGGGGAAACCTTTTACAGATCAGTGTTTAACTGTTGTTTATTATGCATTGTTATTATTATTACTACTGATTTGATAATCGTGTATTGTTGAAAACATTTTTACTTGCGATTGTGCCATCTTAAGCTTATAAATGTACACACAAACGAATCATTTTATATAAGCTTTGTTAACTTATTATTATAGGAACTTGCCGGACAATCCTCTTCACCAGTCATTCGATCAGCTGTTCGGTCTTGGAATCAACCTTCTTGACCACTTTCGGGGACAGCTGCCTTGTCTTCAGGATACATGGCTCAATATTGAAGTTAGTAGGAATGCATTTTTCTTTTCGTACGGTATAGTTGGCTTTCTTCATAACACAGATATATTAGGACACCTTTTATTTAATACGCATAATTCGTTACTCCCGTGAAATTATACATGGAACCACACGCATTTTGATGTCGCTAATTCGGCTACGCTGCGGCTCACATTAGGTTGTTTGGCTTTGGTGATTACTGATATACAGACTATTTGAATGCGTTGGCTTTCTTTAGTTACTCATGTCAACCCCAGCTTATCTTTTTGTTTTTCAGGATTGTGCTGATAAGCAGACTTACTCTTCTTGATCTATAATCTTATAAAGCTTGAAAAAGTTGCGTTTTCCTAAGATCGTTGTAACGAAGTTCGGAAGCAACGATGTGACGAACAATTGTTTTCAATAGTCCTTTCTCGAGTTAATACCATTATATAGGTTTAAGCAAGACGTATCATGAGACAAACCGCATAAACCACGAAGTGACTGTTAACGGATGGCAATAAAGGCTACTACTAGACTACACACAATAAGAGCTGGACATTGACTGGATGTTACGTCACACCGTCAAGATCAAGATCATGTTTGTGTGTGGATCATGGAACATCATCCAGCTTGGATAGGCACCTGTAATCGCAAATCAGTTACTGGTATCATTGTTGGACATTTAGCGGACATCAACCATCGTATAAACGTCATCAAAGCATTCCGGGTTATTTGCTAACACAACCCAAAACTGTTTGTCAGCGCATTATGGTGACCGCCGAATCGATTACTCTCAGGTTACGCAACCTTAACCTGTGCTCTCAAAAGAAATTTATTCAGTCCTTGCAACATCCGTGGCCACAGATCAGTGACATCCACGAACGTTTGACCCTGATCGTGTGACGTAACGTTCAGTCAACGTCCAGTTCTTATTGTGTGTAGTCTAGCAGTAGCCTTTATTGTCATTCGTTAACAGTCACTTCGTGGTTTTTGCTGTTTGTCTCATGACACGTCTTGATGCAGCCTTGATGCAACTGTATTAACTTTAGAAGGAATTACCGCAAACAGTTATTCTTCACATCGTCACTTCTGATCTTGGGAATTTTCCGACACTAACGAAGTTCGTTTATTGGACTTCCATCTTAATACCTTACGTTTAAGCAAGGAGATTACACGGGTAACAACGTGGTCTAGTTCCACCGTCTTTGTGCCTGAAACATGATGCTTTTCACGACTAACAATCCCAATCTTCTGTTATTTTTTGGCAGAGTTACCTGCTGCAGAAGGGAATCACTCCAGCGCTTATTGCAGTGACGATCAATTCCGTTGTTCGATTATTCGGTTCCTGCATTCACTTCGGTCTGCGCCCAAAAACGGTGTGTTACCGTCAACTTCTGATGTTCTCAGTTTTTTTTCCTGTACTTCATTTTCCCGGGTTGAATTAATTTACACTCATATTTTTCATTTCTTTCTTGCCATTTAGCCGTTTCAATATCAATTAATTGACCTTTGGACGAACCACCTCATCTCTTTGTGCACACATGTTGTATGGAAACAGTCTACTGCGCATTTCATACGGTAAGTCAGTGGACTACGTCGACAGCAAGATACCATTGGTTGTCACTTTCCATTGGGTACCGACTAGTCGTTAGTATTTTCCGCTCTGCCGAATGCCGTGGGTTACGGTTTGTGTCGTTACTGTACAGAATATTCCAAAAGAGATTGTAAGGTCTGCTCTGCGTTTTACTTGGGAGGTCACGTGCGTACCATTCCGAGGTTAAGTCAAACTGATAACGACCGCAAAATAGCTTGATAATATTTGTTCGAAATGGTACGTCCAAAGGGAGTTTTCGGCCGTCAGTGATTGATCATAAGCACAAGTGTCCAAACTCAAGGTGGCGGTCAAAACGTCCTTCATATGGGCCTAATTATGTCATCAATCATGTTATTCACAGAAGGGGGTTGGGCGGCGAGCAAAGAAAAAGTTCAAACGGATGTCACCCAAATAATACCGCTAGTTCTGGATTAGAGAATGAAGTTCTAGTGATTTTGATTCTTATGCACATTTGAGAGACACAAAATCAGTCATTTGTGTGTTAGGAACAGTAGGTTATGTTCTTTTTTCATGCTGGGGCTCTCGTGGCCTTCTCGGCTCTTGGCTGGAAACATTGAAGGGTGTAACGGCTGGTCTAATTCTGAAGTGTTAACGTTGTCGCCGTTTCACTGAATTATCTGAAATAGTGCTGACCGACTTAACAGGACAAGGAAGGTCACGATGAAGTTGTCTTGCTGGTGCTTTTTACTATCACTCACAAATCGATTGTTTATCTACATCTTGATGTTGATTATTTGAATTCAGAAACGGGTTTTATGAGCTAAGTTCCGTCTCCATTTTTTATCCGTGAGCTAACATATCTCTAGTAACGGTGTAGCAGCCAGACATATATGTAACCGACTGCTGTATTGTCCTCGGCATCTGATTCAGTGACTGGTTAATGTCATTTTGGGACATCTTTTGCGATCTGTCCTCAATTGGTGTTTTGGTGCTTCACATGCACAATAAATCCTACTCATTGCGCTTGCTCTAAAGCTCTGTTTAACTTCATACTTGAATGTCTTTAACGTATTGTATGCGCTTTTATAATTCGACTCCACTTAGTTGATCACTTGCTTAACTCTCGGAAAGTATGTTGAACCGACTTCTTTCGCTAGGACGTTCTTGTTATCTTGATTCCGTACTGTCTATTGTTAGCCGTGCTATGAATAAAACTCTGCATTTGTATTTTAGAACTGAATTTGTGGACGATTGTTTTACCGACTTCGTATCGGGTTTGGCTGATGTCTCATTCGAATTCCACTTAGACAAAAATTCCATGTAGGCAAGAGGTTGTCCTTCACACGGTACCCGCTGTAATCGGTCATCTGGAAGATCAGAGCTTCTCAACAGATTGTTGTCCGTAGGGCGAGTAAGTTGCCGAATAGCTCAAAGCTAACCACTCCAAAGTTACAGTTATCCATTGGGATTCTCCCCGTTTTTACTTCCTCCAGTCGTGTTTACATAACCTGACAACTTCCAGCGAACGTGTATGCGGAGAAGTTAATTTAGTGAACAACTTGCAGATTCCTGTAAATTAACGTATATAGAGGTGCTGTCCGAAAATAATGTTGTCAGTTTGAATGTCCACACGCAGACCGGTGTTTTTAGTAAACTGTGGTTTGCATAGTGTTTACTTACTTTTTCTTTGTTCTTTATGACTGTCAACAAGTTGAGGTCAGGTTCCACTAATGCGACCCAGTCTGTCATTGGAACAATGGTACTTTCATCGGTAACATGAGCTGCATTCGAATGCTCATAAATCATATCACGCTTCTCTTTTCAAACGGACAAATTAATACAGACCCTCTGGAACAGCTTGCATATTGTTTCATTTCAGTATGCTGTGGTCACCCTTATTCTGCTGAGACTGAGCTGTTAACCTCCTTGGTGGCTTCATTTCTCAGTTGACCAGGACACAACTGAACACAAGTGGGAATTAACTATTTTTGTGTATAATGTCCGATCGCAGTTCTTCTTAAGCGCTTTCCATGTAGACGACAGTGGTGTGTTATTTTTCACTGACATACACCTTCCGAACTTTGAATTGTGCGTCTTATTTTCGTGCCTTGTTGCAGATGTGGGAGCGTTTTAACGGGCGCTCCAGAATTGCTCTGTGACGTGGACGTTATTACTCTTCCTGTCTCATCCACTCAAACGGCCAATTCAGAAAACCAGAGAATGGACAAACAAACCATTGACTGGCAAGCTCTTGCTGTTGACACACCGATTGACTGCACGCTATTGGAGCCCGTTGGTTTCGCTCCATCCTGTTTGCCTGACCTAGGTACCCGAGTTTGTTTTCGGTATGGGAGACCAAACGGAAATCTGGCTACCCTCATATGGCCTCGTTTACGTATCCCTGTGGAAGATGAAAGTGATACATTGGCTATTGATCCAACTTGCACATACGCTTTTCCCCTTCTCGTCTGCCTCGTTTCTACGCTTGAGCAGCTTGTGCTGCAATGGCGTCTGCATTTGGCGTCGACGTTCTCGGCAGACGTCCTGTCACCATTAATCGCTTGGATCGAACGGCTGGCGCTTAGAAACTCACCACCGTGGATTCCGAGTAAAAATGCAAATAATTATAGCGGTCTACCACACACATTGATTGCGTTAGAGTCGGAGACAGCAGTACGAGCATTGCTACTAATGTCTCGGGTGAGTGAAGACACCCTTTCCGTCTCTGGAAACTGTGTAACGTTATGTCCCCGAGGGTCGTTTTACAAATAGATACATCGTTGATTACACTTGATCGATAAACATAATACCACTATAGGTGCTGTCGCTGGCCAAACAAGCTGTTTAACTGCCCGATTAGATTTGATACACCGGAAGCGATTGCGTTTACTCGTTCAACCGCTTACGTCATGCTGGTGCCATTCAGTTTCGCTGATGGTTCAGTTGCTGTGCTGCAGTGATGTTTATAGATGTAGCCGAAGATGAGCGTATAATATTTCATTGTCTCAGCCGCGGTTATGTGGCTTTTACAAGTGGAACAACTGTACAAGCAAACAGCCAGTTGTTTAAAATGAGTTCAGGGTTATTTATAAACAGCTTTTTTTAATAAAAAGAATACCTGATTGTTAATTTTTTTGTGGTCCTCACAGATTACCGTTCAAGATTGTCCATTGGGACACAACCTCACAAAGGAGCTGTGTATGAATCCAAAGGGTAACTTATTGTATTTGGCCTCCCTTCGCCTCATGCCACTTCTGCGCGGTAAGCAGACGATGTTACTTCGGGAACTTCTTGATGACATTGTTTTCGCCCGACCACAAATTGAATTTGTTCTACGGTAAGCTGGCCTACTTTGGAGAATAAGAATGCCTTTTTCTTACTGTATTTTGAGCAGTGGAATTTATGCGAAGTTCGCGGGATAAATTCATTTCGTACACTGTTCAATCGCAACCATGTAACACTCGAACTTAACATAAACGAACGGTTAATTGAAAATAACTGAATAATAACCCGTGGCCTCTTAACATTAACCCTACCCTGGTTAAGTAAGTCAAGAAAGGATTAATGTAAAGGTTACATCCCTTTGGGCACACAATGGAAGCTTGTGACGAGTGATTGACGAGGCCTCGATAGACGTGAACAGTTTTATTCGGTAGTACGCTGTAATCGCACGCAACGATGAAAATACTTCGGCTGCTTGTCTGGTCTGATCCAAATACCCGGCAACCGATGAGACCGAGCTTCTGCTGATTAGCGTACGACTGTTGTTTGGTTGACTCTTTGATTGGCGTAGTTGCTTTGGTAGATGTTCCTTGGTCCGTTTCTTCAATCAATCTCTCTGCCTTCTATGCGTCACCCCAGTTGTGGATGAACAAACAAATACGTCGACTGGTCGAAAGGATGGCGACAGGAGAATACTTCTGTTGCGTACAGCGAGATGCAGCTGGGTTGCGTTATAGGTTCGAGGTAAATCCAGTTCGAGACTAAGTCTTAAAGTTACCATTCCGTTTTCGTCTATGTAGAGCAACTTAAGTTTGATTAAGAGGACACAATGTTTTATCATCTTGTCTTCAGATCTCCAACAAATGAACACCTATTTTTGTGATGGAAGACTGCTAGAAATCATTTCTATTATATGTTACTAATGGAAAGCATCACCCACTGCTCTGTTGTTGTCCGATGAAATCAAAATAAATAAGTAGACTCAGAACAAAGTCTATTCCAGCGTATAAGGTCGAGAGCATGTATCTTTCACTATGGTACTTCTCTGTTTTTGGTGTTTCCCAACAATGAGTTATTATCATTTTTCTTCTTGCTTGGCCATACTTTTTTTGAACCTGTGTTACTGTCCGATCGATACTACGCTCGCCAATTGGTCATGCAGTGTTTTCCGTTGGTGCTCTTTATCCCAGTTTTTCTTTATCATTCCACCCCATCATCCTACATGTAGTCATGTTGTTGATTGTTAGTTCTGCACTTGATGGTAAGTCGATTTAGCCACTTTCATTCCGGTCACTTCTTTGCTTTGACTGTCATCGCAGTCGTTCATTGGCTTGAAAAAACCGTCATTAATTCGAAGGAATTGTGGATTGTTGCTTTATTTGTTGTCTCCGTTCTACCCGCTGGTTGTTTTCCCGATTTTAATAACAGTCGCATGGAGGACGATAATGGCTCAGTAGAAATTGTTTCGCATTTGCCGGAAATTGAGGAAGTGTACAAGAAGTATCTGCTGTCGGATGGTATTTCATCAAATTGTTCATCTGCGCCTACAAAATTGCCCCTGAGTTCTAGTGAGTACCTGTATCCCTTTTACTAATCCATCTGTAATGGTCGTCTGCTGGATCGATAGATAATGTGGCTTGAGCTGCCGCTGACTCTAATATTCACGCAAGAATATCCTTAAAAAAGGCGAGAATATCAAAAAGAAATGGAATAAGATAAGACAAGACTGCGGCACGTTGGTACTCGCCTGCAGCAACAAAATTTTCAAATCTTTTGCATAGTTCTGTTTTATCCATTTCTACCTATTTTTTATATCTTTATTTCTCTAGCATAGTCCCGCGTTATTGTTGCGTAAACAGCCGCTCGAAACAGCCTACTTTCCTGTCAGGTTCGTAACCGATGTAAATGAATGGATACATGAGTGAATACTGTCATTCGTGATACTTTTTTAATCTGCAAGTAAAGTGATCACGAGGTCCCCAACCATGTAAATAACATCTACCCACTTTATTCAGCGGGATAGCCAAGGTTGTCCTATTTTGCAACTATCTCTTTGCCCGACCACCCACAGGTTTCATCCAAGCTGGTGGCGGCTTCACCAACTAGTGCCTGGTACGGTAATCAACCAGCTGGTAGTCATCTTCCACATCGTCAACTGGCGTGTTGATATTTGAATATTTGTTTTGCTCCAGAAGGTCGGTTGGGACATCATAGAACGAATTCGTTGTAGCACCTGAACTGATCTCCTTTAGGACGTACGCCGATTTGTTGAGTACACAACGCTTTTTCGGTTTGTGCAGACAGACTAGCTGATGTACTGAGTCTGTCAGCGCACAAGTGATTACGTCCCTTGATCCAGTCGAGCAAACATTGCTCTGTTTCTGAATAGAGTGCGATTCCCACTCCATGTTGGTCATGATATGTAGGTTGAACATCACTGCAAACCCCAAGGGGGAACCCTCAGGTCGGCTGTTTTTTAAGACGAGCACCAGTAAATAGCGGTGCTGGAATTGTAGACTGACGTCTCCGAGACGTAGTGCTCGGCAAGCTGCAGACTTCAAAATCTACTTGCTAAAACAACCTGTTGGTCCACTTGTCTGAGTGCGGACATAAAAAAGTGCAAATGTCTACCGGTTTACTTGTATTTAGTAAGTAATTACCACCCGAAGATGCGGGACAAGCAGCAAAACTGAGGCAACACAGAAGGAGCAATCGGTAATGAATGAATAATGTAATCACCCGGGGAAGATAACTTCTGATACTTTTCTGAGTTACCTCGGGAGACCTCAAGCGGAACTGAGATTTAAAAGTCTGACCTGCAAAACTACAGGAAATCGAAGCTTCTAACTGAGGAATCTGATTCAGTTAATAAAAAGGGGCTTGTTTTGCTCGAGAACGCAGTGTGTAAGACATTGATATCTTGTTAGTGTTTTGTGCAGCGGTTACATGAAAATCTGCATTATGCTTCTAAATTGTACGGAAAGTATTTCAACCGTACTGAATAACGCACCGGCGATCACGGTCGCCCGTTGAGTGAGCAGTGTTGCTTGTTTGAATGCAACTTTTCTAACCCCCCTTTTCTGTAATCGGACGATAACAGCACTGCATGGTTGTACTCTATTCAGCGTAGTCCTGCGGACAGATGCGAAGTTGATCAACATGTCGGTGTAGCAAAATCATTCGTATCGGTTTAAAATTCACAGATTTCGTCGCTTCTTTAAAGACTTATGTTATTATGACCGACTATACTTCTCAAATCTAGTAAAGTCAGTAACACGGTTTATTAACCCTGCGGAGTGTATTTTCAGCTTTTAACCTGCCCATACCTTCAGCAGATGAGGGATAAACGACTAAATAACTAATAATAATAATAATAATAATAATAATAATAATAATAATAATAATAATAATAATAATAATAATAATAACTTCATGAAAAGGTTAACAAGCGGTCGCGATCGACGTCACTTGAGAAAAATTGCGGATTTGATTTCATAGTAAATTCAAGAGTATTAAGACTGGGCTTATATAAAATTAAGAGCGAGTGCGTATAGATGAATACTACTACTGGGATCTAGTGAATATATGTAGGAATATATTTAGTGGGATATGGATAAAATAGTGGATTGTGTCAGTTATTACTGATAAAAGTTTCTCCTGTATTTCGGATTGATATGAAAAAAATGAGATCAATGACCTGTTCGCAGGGAATACCATTACAGCTTAATAATTGTTCTGGGCATCCGGCAAGAGGTACAGTTTTTTGACAAACCAGAGAAAACAACTAATGAACTACACATCCAGTTTTGGGGCACATAGGCCTGGTAAATTGACGGACCAAGTCGTGCGGAATGGAAAGGAATCTTGAACGGTTAACATGAAGTCAGGGTTTTGGGCTTGTTTCGAAAACATCAGTAACATGAGGTGACCAGGTCATGTTGTTACTGGAAATAATCTCCAAGTGTTTAACGGAAAGATGTCGAGATGGGGGTTCGTTGTTTGCTTAGAAGGAGGGGCGCGTATTAAAAAATTTCTCCCATTGGTTCCTTTTCCTTAGCGAAATCAAAATGTCAGTACATCTGACTGTGTTAAGAGGCAAACTTCGAGACTCTGTTCAGCTTGTTTGTTCGGATAAACTGTTCAACAGGGCTGGACTAGAAAATCAAGCTGTGTGATGCCCAACTCCATATCACCTGCATGTTTGATTACAAAAGTGTGGCCGTGAACGTGTGTGGATGTGATAAAAAGTGAAAATAAAGACAGTCAAAGAAGCAAACTAGAAAAACGAGAGCATCAAGGATTTGACGTGGGCGACAATAGACGAATTAACCGAAATCCGTAATATCCATGTCAATTTCCACATGAGCAAGAACCACTGCTTCAAAAACCCTGAATGTTGTGCACTTTTATCTCATATGAAACACAGAATGAATAACTCAGTTGGAGGTTGGCATAAAAATTCAGTACATTCCTTAGGGACTATCGGTGATGAGCTATCAAGTTCGTCTTCTTCGTTAACCTTCAGCCACTTAAGTTCTTAAAATGCAGCTGGACTCTCAGTAGGCGTAGTCGGACCAGTGGGGGAAGTAAAAGTCTAAAGAAGCCAGGTAGAAATTGTGTGTTGTCCTTTTGAAATTACGATTGAGCTCCTGGATGTGCATAACTAGTTTCCAAGCTGGTCAGTTCGATCCGCTCGGTATTTCCATGATTTGCTCGATTACGCGGCATCTTTTGTCACCCATTATCGTGTTGCTGTATACCGAATTCAGACGAAGTAACTCATATCTGACATTGGTGGATAATTTGATTTTTAGGTCTATCCTTACTGCGAAGTCTGTTGAGGCATGAGGAAAATTCTTTGTATTGAAAAAAGGAATGTCTCCAAAGGACGGCAAATATCGAAACGGAAATTTAGGTAACTAGTCAACTGATCACTGTAGATAGATTTGTTGGTATTAACAAACTAACTAAATTCGAAAGAAGATATTTCCCTGAGCCTGTTCTAGTTGTCCTGAAAGAGCCGCCAGCATGATTATACGATCTTCGCATTAAGCAGAGATTGTGTGTTATTGTACACCATGGAAGAAGGCTTCACACAGGAGTGGTTCGGGTCACCAATTAGGTCGCATGTATGGAATGCAAACAGTTGTTTGCTGTGAAGGAAGGCCTTGTTTGTTTATAATTCACGGTTTTGTAGATAAAAAGTCAATATCAGGACCCGATAATCACTTACCAAGCAGCCCTGATGATCACCTTTCTAGAATCACAGCATTGACGAAGTCCCAGTGAACTATAGAACAGAGTCGCGACTGTTATGAATATCGCTTACTTCGCTATCGTGTCAAAAAAATCATAACAAAAATGGTCCGAGTGAAATTGAACAATCTCGTTTTTTTGGAAAGCATTACCCCTTTTCTGGAAAAACATCAGTGTTTAAACAAGCGATCACTATTGAGCGACGGGCTTTTTGATTGGTTCGATCGTTATTATTTTCCACAACCTTGAGTAGTTCGGTGGTTTAAGTTCGGCACACATTCAGACTATTTGTTTCACTCACCGCTGCTTACAAACAAACTCGCTGTGTTAGTCAATCACCGTTTTGGATTAGCTCCGATCGACCGCAATACCGCTTGCACCAGCTGCTTGACTGAACGTTGTTCACCTAGGAAACTCGTCTTGTCCAGGCTTATTTGAATGACGACCTGTTGTACAGAAGTGGGTCTCAATGGAACTAGATTTCTGCCTCCTTGAAATTTCTTTTAAGCATGCAACTAATCTGTCAACGATAGTCTGAAAGTAAGGCACACTTTAATCAAGGGTTTTCACAGTAGCCGTCTGGCCTACTCGATAGAATGACCAAAAACGGTAGGGTTTTGTTTAAAGAGAGGCCATATACTCTTCTCTCTGTTGTTCTCTTCGTCATGTGTCGATATGGTGTTGTTAAAACCATGTACCTTACTCGCTCGACACCAACCAGCCAGTGCGCACCAGATTTTATAAGTCACTATCCCGGTATAATCAATTGCAGGGCTCTTGGCAGTCCTCGGTAGCATGCTCAAATGTTTTTGTATTTCACAATTTTGCAATTCTGCATAGTCCACTATTCCTGTTCTCGAAGGTGATTGGTGTGGATTGACTTAAAAATGCGCTGTATTGGTCAGATTGAAGAAGGATATACAATTTTGATGCCTATCAGTATTGACGGTTTTCAGAAAAATAGGGCCGACAGAGAGGCTTCAATTTCATTTTTGCCATACTAAGCCGACTTGTATACCACTTACAAATCGGTTGTTTATTTCTTGGCTTCTGTGTGCAGCTAAAAAAACGCTAGTGTTGACATTGTCTCGTACTTCTTCATGGAAGACTTGTATTATCGGGCTTATCTGTATTTATTTTCTTGTGCCTTCAGAGTATAAAGGTCCCAAATCTGGCATTCCCACTCTTACACCGCTTAAGGTATTAGATTGTTTTGTTCAGCATGATTATTCCAGCTTGCGCTAGTGTTAATAAAAGTTTAAGGAGGATAACGAATGCACGCGTTGTCTGCATCGTCAGGATTTCCGGTTGCCCATGAATATCAAGCCACTAACCGGCTTAATCTGGTTCAGCCGACTGCGCACTTTCGGAGTTGATTCGCAATGAGTAGTTGAAAAGACCCGCGGCCTCGAACATTGACATATCTATGATACTAATGAGTAGTTTAGCAGAGCGATTGCCGCGTAAAGGCATGGTGTTTCTGTCGCTGGTTCGAATCCAGCCGAAGCCTTGATTTTTCACAGTTGGGTCTCATCTAAAAATGTCTGTGGTAACCTGTAATGAATAGGATGATAACGTGAACAACTCGATAGTTCTCACACTTATGTCAAAAACTGCGGACAAGATGTAACGCTTTTTAATTGTAGTCTGTAATATTTGTGCATAGCATTTATTGCTTATCAATACTACAAGCAACTATTTGAGGTTACGGATTTGTCACGAGTCAATATTTTATCTACTTCGTTGAGCTGTTTGACAAGTGGATGACTGTAGTCATCATGTCGCTCTTGAAAACGCTGTCGGACTGGACATTGCACTGTAATCAGTAGACTGATTGCAGTCAGACACTTGCTTATTCTCATAACTGACCTAAATTTTCCAAACATCCTTTTGTAGTTTCTGCTCCATTGTTGGGGCAAATGGCTGCTTCAGTCGTTTTACCAACTACCTGGGTTTAGGGTCGACTATGTCACACTTATTTTGGTTACTTACTTTTCTGAATTGTTACTCATAATTGAATTTAACTGTCCTCCTATATGTCCTTTGTTTAACAGTCCATGAACCTTTGGATGCTGTGGACAAATCGTCGTGTAGCCTTATTTCTCGGGAAGAAAGTGGCCGGCTCGAAAGCATCATTATGCCCCTCGTGGGATTACATTGGGCTTACACTCCCTTATTAGCATTGTATGAACGTTCCAAACAGCGCATTACTACTTCAGCTCGACATTCTGCTGGCACTGATCAAGAGGTGAGTGAAGATCGAGTCTTTGTGATCATTTTGAAATGTCGAAATTCTTTCTAAATTTGTGTGCAGGAATTCAGCATGAGGACTACCTATGCGATCGACCTCAAGATTTTTAACGGAAATTTTTTCTATCAGATGATAGCCGAACGCTGTTTCTCCTCAATCATGGCTCAATTGACCGTCTACCGTGTGTTAGAGGCTGTCTGTGAAGCATTCCCTGAATGTATTACTTGTTTGATTGACTTCTTTGTTACAGTATACACTTTATGATGTTGACAAATATGTATGAACTACTTCCAACGGCACTAAACTATGGAGATAATGTATTTCGTTCGGCGTTTTTAACGGAAGCTTAAGTTACTTTGAGGTCATAGCTACAGCACATAACAAAGCTCCATTCGTGATGGCCATGAACTTCACCGAGGATACTCCGACCCGATTCAACGCTCACCACGACACTGAGGCGAAAAATCTTATAAAAATAGAAAGAATATCAAAAAGGATAGAAGTAGATTAAATAAGACTACAAAGATCTAAGAATGTTAAAGATACAAGCACGCCGTAACGTGCCTCAGCCTTCTTTTATCCAATTCTGTCATTTTTTCATACTTTCATTTCTCCAACATATTCTTCGTTACATTTGTGCTGTGCAACCGCTCGAAGCAGCTTACTTTCCTGTCGGGTTCATGACCCATGTAAATGGGTGGATGAATAAGCGAATGTTGCCATTTAGGATATATTTTTGACCTATAAGTTAAATGATCACGAGGTCCCCAACCGTATAAGTGACATCTACTAACTTTATTCGACGGAGCTCCTGATCACGCCAATTGATGTAGGCAGAGATAACGGCATTCAGACAGAAGAAGCCATTTGTGGTGTTTCTCGTGAACAGACCACGTTTCCAGACCATGGAACAGAACGGAGCGCACATGGGCTTATGATACCCTTCCTTTCATTGGTAGCCGGACGCCGCTTTGACTCCTGAGGTGACGTAAGTCGGCAAGGACAATATGTCTTTGTTATTCTCGCTTGTATTTCCTCAACTGTTCTACAAGCTAACGAGATAGTGTTTTTCAAATATGTGGTACTTCAAAAGTCGTAGGAGTACGTGGGAGTGTTCTGATTCGGATGGCGCACTTTGCATTTTGAGAGGGCGAAGCGCATTCCGTACAGGCCGCGTTCAAGAAGACGGGTATGCTTTTTTAAAAGGGGTTGGACAATACGGCATCACCCACACAGTCCTTGTCGGTTAACATAATGCCAAGAAGAAACTCAAGTCCAGCCTCATTAGATTCTCCAGGCTGTCGTCCATGACAACCTAAAACCGAACACCCTTAGCTTGCACCAATTTAAGTGAACATCCGAATTAGTTATCCGTACACATTTAAGACCTGAATCTATCACAACTGCCGACTTCTTATAACGGCGCTGATGCTCCCAAACCCCCTACCAGGTGAAAATGTAATCAACATAGCATCGGTCAGGTAGATTTCTTTCTTCTCAGTACTGCTTTTGAACATGTACTTTATCTGTTAACAATGGTCGGAAATTAAAAACACTTCTCCCTCCAGTTTACTTCCGGTACCTTGAGTGCCCGTTGGCAGTCCGGATGATTACGATTATACGACACCACCCATCAATGTGTGGTCCACTCGATCCTCAGTACCGCTGATGAACACAAATATGGCACCCTGTCGCAGTCAGTAGGGAATCTGCTTCCGTATGATTGACGACTGCTTGATTTGCTTCCTCATTTTCGCTACTTTCATTAGCTGTTTCACTTTTTACTTTAAGGGTCAACAACAGTGTGAACGCTAATGTCCGTGTACATAGTTTTAATTAGAAAATGGTTATGTAACCCAAAGATCCATAATACATCGTTAGTGTTTTGTGTCGTGAGTTTCGTACCGTACATCACAAATATTTACGTTCGTCATGTCGCGCTAGCATGTGGTCCTTTTATGAAAGGTCAACAACTGTATAAACTGGTATTGATTCCGTAAAATAGTATGACTAACTTGTCCGCTGTGCCCATGTCATTAAAGTTCGTTTCTAGTAGGATTAAACGTCCTCCGTCACTGTTATCCTGCTATGGTGTATACAAACATTATATTGACGAACGCATTCCAGTTCAGAATCCATGATACCAAATTGCACGTCCCTTTCCACTACATTTGTTTTAATTCTGTACAATTGATTTGTTTGACTTCGTTTCAGCAGTCGCTTTCCGAGCTCACAAACGCACTGCGATGGTTGCTTTTCCTGTGTAATATCCAGTCATCTCATCCGGAAACTACGGACGCGTGTGTCTTACTGGATCCACTTGCTCACCTGGCCTATATCTTCATGAGTTCTTTGGCCTATTCAGGTGCGGGTGCATTAGGGTTCGGTACTTCTGGTGTCTTGCTGGTCAAGCTTGTGCACCGTATTGGGCCTTTCTCAAGAATGAGCCAAAGAGCCTCACTTGAGACTGTCCGATTACCCCGTTCGTGTGCCTCGTTTTATGACTTGTGAGTTTAGCATTCCTTCGTTTTGCACTTTTGATGGCATGAATGTGAGACGTTGATCCGTGGTATCGTCACTGGAAAATGTTACTATGTTGTAAGAAATACTTTTATTTAAAGTATTTGTTGCGTGGTCCTTGATAGGTTTAGTCTGACGCTGGTTGTTTTAGTTACCCGTTGGAACACTGTCATTATACCTGACAAACACAGGGAAATCTTTCTCAGAAGCGGTTACTTCTCAACAGCCCACTCGTGGATAGTCGGGAGTGTGGATTCGTGCAAATTACACATCACTATCACGTGATCCAGATTTTAAATTTATCTACTGCATATAGGAGAACCGGATTCCATTTCCACTAAATCTCATCATCTCGTTCGGACTAACTTGCACTCCGCCTTTAACTGAGACGTTCAAATACTGATGAATAGTCGGGAATTTGGTTAATTTCAGGTTGAACAGCACTCATTTGATCTGGTGTTGGCTGGATGGCTGAATAATCTGTCTGAATTGGAAGGCTGCGAATGATGTTGGACTTGGAATGTTCCATTCTCGGGACGGCGTACTAATGATGGTGTTTATCGCAGACAACATTTTAAACTCCCACACTAAAGCATTTTGAAACTAACCTCGTCTAATTTGGAACGTGCAGCTGAGGCTCAACCGGAATCCAAGAGTTTCGAAGTCATCCAATTCGCAACAGAAAACATTGAACAAGCACATCCAAACGTTCGGTCACAATTGTTTTTGCTCGTAACTCGCCGTTTAGTTGTGTTATTAAACAAGTAGGATGGACGTTTGTTCAGTCATCGTGGGTTTCAAACCAGCTAACTTCAAAGAACTGTTTCTATTTCACGATCTCTCTGTTAATGAAGGTGTTTCGCAAGGTGATAACTCAACCTCTAAATTTTCCGTTCTAACTCAGGTACGTAGAATCGTTGATTCATTTTTCCGCGCTGTCATACAACTCACCTGCGATCGCCAACTTAATGCTTTGGCCGTGTCAGCAGGTATGTCACATCAAATATCGTCGTGCCTTGTGGGGCGAACATCAGAATGGGCTGCTCTGTGTTCGTCTTCGATTAGATCAAGTAAGCTTACTTCTTCCATCTTGGGTAGTGTTTCTCACCATAAAATTAAGTTTTGCCGATGACGCCTTACTTTCACTTAAAATTCGGTTGTTTGTTTGCAACTTGTAGTCACTCCGATGTTGATTATTTCAGGTAGGCATATTTGGTTTTATTAATTAGGCTCTCTTTTTTTCGCCCTTTTACTCGCTAGGGCTTAGACTTCTTTTCATGGCTGCATTGCGGTTAAGAAGCAGCGCTGATGTATTGCTGTCGTTGGTGATGATGACTGTCTGATTGCGAGCTATCACACTTGATTGTTTCGCTTGGCTTAAAACACCCGAAGGTACTTTCAGAAGAGTCTTTCGAGGGTATGCTCCGACTCGATGCTTTTTTAAAAAAAATCCGTCAAGACGTACGCTCTGCCACTGTAAGCGTAGACGTTAGATCGATCACGTTGTGGTGATGAATAACTAATGAGAGAACGTTTGATGGTACGATAACTAGGAAGTTTGAACAAAACCGGAAGAACCTGAAATGTGGTACGTGCACGCATTTTCTATCGACTTATCAGTTCTGAACCTACAATGGACTTTTTTTATATCAAACTAGCACGGTGGATAATCAAATGGTGAACTAGGAAAAGTCACCAAATTCAGAACAAGGTCAAGTTTGTAGACATTTATGTTTGAAAACACAAGGTTGATGTGTGTCGGTTGATAGCGGCGACTTCAGCACACCGCAAGAACATTGGATTAGAGCAACCTAATGGGATCATCACGGATGCGCAATTTGAATCGATAACGTGACCAAGAGTTAGGATGTGGCTAGCCACCGAAAACACCAGTGATCTATCCTGGTAACACGGACTTTTGTGCCCACTGAGTTGGATGTTCCTTCATGCCAGCAATCAATTTCATGTAAACCGTTTCCCAATCACCAGACCGTTTTACGTAGTGAATCAGTTTAATTGTATTAGGTAATTGGGGACTTCTAACTGGAAGTTTGAATGCACCAATCCTAAAGGACAGCAAACGATTAGACCACATCTACTCAGCGTTCATCGATGTAAAATTCTGGGGTGAACAACATATCTTGTCCACAGCAGCCGAAAACTACTTATTTGTCGAATTCTATCCTATCCTTCTGGGTGAGTTGACCTCTTTATCTGTCCGAATTCAGCTGTTACTCCCTCTCATCGCCTTCCTTGAACCCGAGGAAACTGACGAATCTGTGCTACGAGCCTACGCATCGGCGCTATTCTCTGGCGGTGTGCAAGCCCGTCGACAGCCAGTGTTATTCCTAATTGCTGTACATCATTTGAATCGGTAAGAACTTTCATTTTTATTTCAATTCGGTACCGATAAAATGGCACCCCGCTCAGTCACTAATTCGTTCCGATTTGAGGACTAGGTGAATTTCCTGTCAATTGATAATAAGTGTCGACATTTTACGGATCGCCGTTTGAGTGTCAACATCCATATCAATATTTTACCGGTTTAGCAACGGTACAATTCAAAAGATCTTTTTTGCTCACAATCAATTATTTAGGGCAAGAATTAATTCTACACCCTCAGCAGTTGTGAATATAACTACACTTCGTTTCGCAATTATGCGAACGCTATATTTTTCCTCTTAGTTTTGTTCACATTTAAATAAAAAATACATTCGGATTTCTGTATAAATTGTCGTTCATCAGTTTGAAAGTCGAATTGGGGTAATAAATTATGATTGCCCTCGGAATCATGCGCACACTGTGATTAAAATCGAATGTGGCGTCAATTTTTCTCAAAAACTTCTATGGCTAATTTGCGCCTGAAGTTTATGAAGGGGTACAGATGCAAATGTGAAATTCCATATAAACATTTCTGGAGGGCCCCCGGCAGCTTCATTGTGGACGCAAGTTTATCTGTTTCTGTAATCAAAGAGGTTCGGGTATTTCGACGTTTCTCTCATGGACTTGTTCGATATGAAGCCAGGTTCGCATACCGATAATTGCGATCGGTAACTGAGTCGAAAACGCGATTATCCCAACACCGTTGAGTATCTCAACTCAGCTGAGGATATGGTGAAAACCCACAGTGAATGAAGGACGAACAACACATGAAGTCGGACGAGTCATTGAGCGAAGTCGGTCCAACGGGTGAGAAATAACAGGCGAACATCCACAACAGAAAACGTCGGGCAGAAGTGCACTGAAAATCTCGCTGGGATGTGGGATGGAATACCGGCTAACAAATGTGAGTATACGGGCGGCGAGAAAACGTGCGAACTGCACAATAAAGACTGCTTTACTGAACGGCGTTTCGCAATCACAGAGCCACTGTTGAGCTAAAGCTTCCCATGAGCTTTCCCATATCTCAGCAGCTGAATTCTATCTCAATGAACGCCGAAACGATGCTTTTCTCAAACATCACAAGCCGTATCCTCCTGGTCTTGTCACTAAGAGACGACCTCCTTACAAACCAAAATCATTCGCGATCGATAACGAATGATGTTTAGACGGTATTCAGCATACGGTTGGATGGATGGACGTTGCTGAGAATTGGTGAAATTCGATACCTCGAAATAGGAATATCACTGTATTTTAGTCTATACAGCCGTTATTTTGCAGTTCAATCTAATGATCTTCAAGTCGTTGTTAATTACTTGAAAAGTCTGCTCTTATTCTGTACAGAGAATGAAACTTAGGTCCATAGTTAAAGTTTCGATAAACAGATGGCGCAGCCACGGGTAGTTCCTGAAGCCGTTATAGCCGGTGCTTGTCGCCGAATCGAGCAAACTTCGTTTCGTCTCCGGTGGTTTGAAAGGCACAAGCATGGATAACATGATTTTGGTTAGACGAAACATGGAACAAATGGAAGAAGTGAGGTGAACGTTGAACTGGGTTTACCTAAATCTGTCAGTGATCTGCGTGTCAACAGAAGCCTTTCGTAAATATCCTATTTAAAAATCACTGAAGTGGACCAATTAAATGTTCACTGTACCGCAAGTCAACGTGGACTCGGCGGCGTATGAACTTTATAAACTTCGCCCTGGTAGCATAATAAGAAACCATTAGTTTCCTAGAACGCTAAAAATGTGCTCCAGCGATAGACTATTGGGGGGCAGACATGAAACTGTGCTGACAATTATCATACGGCTTTTGTCAGAAAGTGGAGCAAACTGACACTTGTGTATATACGTTCAGCAGGCCAATCTGAAACGCGTTGACAATGCAGCAAACGCACACCTGCTCTCACAAACCACCCGGTTACCTCTCTCATCGGTGAAAAAAGGATTTCTTTCCTTAGCCACTGCACTCTCCTTCGCTCATAGGCTGAAATCGGTCAGCCATTTTTGGCCAATACCGTACACTTGTTTGCTGCTGTGATGAATAATCACAATTCACAAGTATTATGAAGATTTACAAATCAGCCGTCGATAACAGTTAACCGGCTTATCTTTATATTCAGGGGGTTCGGTTGTGAGTATTACTCATGGTCCGTAGGTTTGCGATCTTACTAAAAATCATTTCATCTATCGTGTCGGCTGCACATTTACAACTGATGAGTTTGTTAACTGAAAGACAACAAATTTTCTTGCAACTACCTCGTTCAAACAGCTCATGGGGATTCAGTATTCCGTGTCTTAATTATCCATCGCGTTCTCGAAGACAATTACTGGTAAAATCCGTCCCATCTGATTAGTGTCCAAGCTGTTTCTCTATACAAATGCAACGCAGCTCGCCGTTAATTTTCGAAACGTATGTTTTGAATGTATCCAAGGTTTTTTTTACTGTTATCTGATTTCAGCTATCTTTATAACAATCAGAATGCACACAAGGATTTCACCAAGCAGCTTGCTAGATTACTTCGTATTTTCCCAACGTCTGACAAAACAGGAGCTAAAAAAACGGGCGTCGATCGTACCAAACTGATCGACGTTTTACGACGGTACAAGCAACCGAGACCTGGACTAATGCAGTACATTCCTCAGCTATTGGATGACAGAAAACTGAAGGTCGATGTGTCTGATTCGTTGACACGTATGGAGATGGGCTCACCGCCGCCAACCGACGATGATTTGCAGACAGAATTTCATGTGGCTGTTTTGGAAGCCGGAATCGAATGCTACGCATCCAGTGATCTGCCTACGAATCGGCGATCCCACTGGGAAAAGCACTTTATCAAAAATTGATGTACAGAAATAGTTAATAATAAAACACGATTGTCACTGAAGATTATCTTTATAGGACTCAATATTTAAGTCAGTGTGACAGCGATGGCATGTCTTGATGCAACACCCAAAATATCGTGAATTGTTAACCATAACAAAATTATGAAGGAGAAACCATTGAGTCTGAGTTTAAAAAACCAAGCAATTTCAGGTAAGCCTGTAAAATGCTTACACAGTCTGATTGAACGCCGCCAGCTATGCAGCGGGTCGAGACAGATGAAAGACCAGGTTAACGATAAACAAATAGCAAACTGTCAGACTTCCAACAGGGTCCCGACACAACACTGACAATGTGGGCAGTCATGTTGCAATGCCTGTTGACGTAACTGTTCCAACATTGGAACTGTTGAACAATTGGGCGAGCTGCTGTTGTTCGACAGTGTTTCGTGCTCCCGTTGCTCCACCGGGACATCCTCGTCACTGAGTATGGAAAAGCCTTCCTCAGTCTCCACCTCGTCACTTTTTGAGCATATTTCATTCAGAAGGCACCGAAATTCGGTGACGAATGTATCGCCAGGTTCATCACCTATGAACAAAAAAGAAGTGAGGATGGAACCACCATCACGGTGTAATTCAACCATTCGATAGGAACACTGTACATTTCTATCAGTTTTTTTGTGGTTTTGATATACTCACTGAAGAACAAAAGACTGAGATTTACTACCATCCGGTGGAACGCATCAACCGCTTGCAATGTGAATATAAGCAGGTTAATTTAGTGTGTTTGTGTGATTTTGCGCAGTTTACCACGCGCGGTACACATTTACTGGTTTTCATTGAAACAACTACGGAATTAGCTGTGTAAACGCAGTCAAGCCGTATTGATTGTGTGCAGCACTTTGTGCCGCCAATTAGAACAAAAATTTATCGTACACTTTTAAGCGGTTTCCATTATCATCAGCGACAGATTGCACACATTCAGTAGACTCACCTCCACAGTAGCCATTCGCATTAAGAACTTGAGCGTTAACTTCACAGTTTTCCGTAAATGGTTGTCTCAGTTGAGTCTCCGGGATAAGATTTTGCATTTTTATCAAACGGGACCGCAAACGTCTGCGATCTTCCACAAGCCGAGTCAAAAGAAGCTCCCGTGCTTTGGCTCGGCGTGAAGCTGCGGCTCGTCTGTGGGCAAACAAGGTAACATACTCGCCCACGGTTGAGGCCTCCATTTCGAGCTGAGCCACAATTGCTTCCGATTTGGCGTGGTCCTCAGAAGCTTGACTGAGCTTTCTCATGCAATCTAAAAACTTCGTCTCTAATTGTTTGTGAGTAACCTATACGTAAATCAAAAGATTGTTCAAAATATGATGCTTGCAGGAGTGTCTGCGCTGTATGTCAAAAATTAACCATAACAGTGACAAAAACAAATTCTGATTTACTTGAAGCAGTTGCCATTGCTCAAGGCTCGGGAGCTGTTCCATTTGGACCATATGTTGTCTGTTCTTTTCGGCTTGCATAGCCACTTCCTTGTCTCTCTGAGAAAGCAACGACTTCATCGATTGTTCCAGAAGAACGAACAGTTCGATTGGATCCTCCGTCTCATGAGCGTTTGTTTTTGTCACGCTATCACTTCGTTGCTCTTCAAGCCAACCAAGCAGTAGCTTGAAACGATTTGTTAGGCTGTCACACAGTTCAGAACGAGCACTCAACGAGTCGATGGTTAGCTAGAATAAGAAGGGTACTGTTTTAGTGGACAGAACGAATAGAGTAGTTCTTGGGAGGTGCATCTGACTGTGTTATAGATGCGTGGGGTCATTTCGAAAGAAGCCATCTCAGTGGAAATACAGATGAAAAATAACGCTTGAATGATGCGGCGAAACAATCGTAAGATAAGTAGTAGATTATTCGAAGAATTGTAAACATGATAGACAACAATTAATAAGCGGTTAGTCATATTTTTTTTTATTTTCGAGTGGGTTTCGACTGGATTCTAACTAGCGACAGAAACAGCATATCGAAGCACTGAGCTACGAAACTCGGATTTTGTGACTTCGTCGCTCAGGCAGTGGAGCTTTTGTCGTGCTTAGGCACGCTGGTTTGAATTCAGCCAAAGCTCAAACTCTTTACAACTGAGTCTTCTCTAAAGATAAACTGGTCAAAAAAGCATTTTGGGACGACACGATGCAACGGATTCCCATCACAATTCTGAGTCAGAACCAGCAAAAGTAGTAGTTCAGACAGCTGAACTATTACACTGTCTTGTATGCGAACCTGTTTCCACTATAAAGTTATTCTGTTGATTTAACATGGCTGGAAAGCGGATAATATTGTTTAATTGCACATCTCGCGACAAAATCATACGGTCAGCGGTTATTTTTCGCAAACAATTACTGTCAGAAAGCAACAGGTTTGAACAGCCTTCAGAGAACATGAATGACATGTGTGGAAAACAGTAGCCAAAAAATGATGCCGCCATCCTAGGTTGCCGTATTGTCATCAGACTGAAGCGCTGACCATATGAACACCGGATACTTTGTGAGATAAATATGCGCCATCATCTAGTCAGCACTGCAGTTGCCGGTCCGTCTGAGAGTTGGTCCAATACCACGTGACCAAGTCTCACATGACTACCGCTTACTTTACATTTGTTCCGTCCACGTTGTGTAATGAGGTAGTGAACTAATTTGAGGAAGGAACTTTTCAGCGTTCAAACAGATGCGGATGAGCAGTGACTGCTTCGAGTTTCCAGAGCTATACAAATAATGTTAATCGCTATCGGATAAATCTGAAGGACCATGCAGGTGGGATGAAGTGAGTTAGCAGTCTTACCGTAGTGACAACAAGGCTAATACTACGAGTACCCTTCTAGGCAATGAGACCTTTCGGAGCGCAACAAGGAATTAAGACTCAAGAACTATTTAAAAGTTGGTAATCAAGATTCCATGGTCGATATGTAAGTGGATAAAATCATTCAAGTAGATCAGCGGGTGATACGGTATTGTTTATTGAGCCGAAAATTATTTTTTGGACCCCGATAAGGTGTATGGAGTTTTCTTTAGGAAATACTGTACAGTTCTCAAGAGTGGTCACAGCCTTCGTATTTCCATAAACTTCTCAACCAGCCTTTTTTGATGCTATACTTGAGCTTCGATCCTGCTGGAGCTCACCAGCAGTACATATCCTTGCGACGACGGAGATATGAATCCTGATCAGGCGTTCACGAGGCACCCGTGCTGGTCGCTGCGCCAACTGACCTCCTCGTGGGCACGATTAGGTTATAACACGCAAACGGTCAGCTACATTAACTTGTGAGTAGTGCTCCGATAGTCTTCAAAAGAGACAGTAACTGTCTCGTTAACTTAAAATGATGACCGCGTGACTAGGATCTCTTCAATATCAGTTGCACACCATTCACAATTGATCGCAGCTGTCCCCTGTACTTTCCAGCCCGCATTTTCTGGAAAGGGGCTAACCGAAAGGTTTATGCGAATGTGACAACCGCAATTACTTGTGAGTGATATCCAATTTAGAATATCTCAAAGTGAACACCACCCACAGTTGACTGCAGCCTTCGCATTCAGATACGCCTTTCGACTGGCACACCTCGAAAGGAAGCACTAGACCTGAGTTTCGCTCTTAGTACGGCTCAGCAGTAGTGCACATCGTTCGGACCGTAATTTTCACTCCGGCCCTAGGGCGGAACTCGAGCTTTCGTTAACAAATTAGATTAACCACCACAAAAAGTGGTCGCATAGTTTCATCGAAGCTTTTTCTCTTTCTTGGTTTACGTACAATTCAGTCTCTATAAAGGCTATTGAAATGAAATTTCGTTGGCTAATGAAATCCGTTCGTTCGCTACGAAAAATGAACTCTGATAACAAAGAGGCCACTGTTATAGACGAAGTGGTTGCACATTTTGTCACCAGGTGTATATGTTTGATAGGTAAAAAGCAAACTACACTTCAAGACGTGTTGTAACATTATATCGGAACATCTGCTATTTGCATACTGTCTGTCTAGACAGAGGCAGCCGCGGTAACCAGGGCCGGAACACACGGTCGTGTAAATGCCGGTCGGTATCGTTGACATTACAGTCGTTCGGTGTGCACACACTGAATATTAACTCCTCTGGTCGTCTAAACTTGAATCGACACTGCAGGATGTTTCATTCCATTTTTGTACGGTTAGTCGTAAACACCTAATTTTTCGGATATACCAAAGTTGTTTAATCATCACCTACATTACAAGAATGGGTAGGGTGCATTTACCTGTTGGTTTTGCACGTCTTGCACAAGTTTGGTCACAAAATCAGCAGTGGGTGACGAAATCAGACAACTCTGTTCACCTTTAACAGGTTGCTCTGAAGTCGTACATCGTTGGACTTGTTCACAATCGAATCTGGCATTTAGCGCTTGCAATTGTTCGTAATCCTTCACCAGCATTTTGTATTTCTCTGTTAGCTCGTTGAACTGCGCCTCCCGTTCAGCACACTGAAAAAAATATCGCGTAAGTAAACATGAGCGTGTGCAAGTCCTCGCTTATATTCGTACGACGATAGCTATCTAGAAATGGTCACCCATAACGTGTACTTCATTAGCTGTGGGTCGATTATGTGACTATATTACACCGAAAGAGTGGGAATGTCCAGCACAGTATTACACTGTTCATAAACTGGCAGATCATCACCTATCACCGCAATCCGTGCGAGGACCGATCAACAAACGGAGTGTGATTCGCTGAATCGGTTGACGTCCGATAAATGGGAACAATGAGCCGAAGGTTACTAAATTTTGTCGAGTTACCACAAGAGCTTCAAAGAAGGGGTGTGAGTCGATTAATCAAAAAACTGCTTGACTGTTTTCAGCATGGCGGTTCAATGTGTGACCAACATTAAGATATTTATCTTGTATTTGAATAGTCGGTTGTTAATTCCCTTCACACAAGCAACCAGTTAAGCCTCAGAAAGATTACCTGCTGCAGTTCAAACTTCGTGTCTATGGAAAATGTTCACAAAACAATCGCAATGCTCGTAGTGAAATTCAGTAAACGAGAAACGCAAATGGCTTGTTGGCAATATGATAGAAAGTAAAATCTTGGAATGAAATCAAGAATAGCCAATAGCTAGAGGAAAGTATTAGAGTGTGTGCGCGTGCAAGAAAGTTCACACCATAAATACGTGGGAACTACATTCGTCAAAGCATCTTTGATGTTTATGAATTCTAAACTTTAATAAGAAAACAGCCTATATATATATATATATATATATATATATATGAAGTGAGGAAAAATACTGTCTTCATGTCTTGAACCCAACTTATACGTGAGTCACCAGACTATTGATTCCAGCCTGACCTACCATTCACAAACTACAAGCGGTAAGTTGTCATTTAATGTGGTTTTTGAAGTTGCTGATTTCTACGCCACGGAGAAGTAGCTGGACTCTGTTTCGTATGAACTCATATTTATTTAGAGCGACAACATGATTAGAAGAAAACCGTGGGAACTAACTATTTTCGATAATTTCACATTGAATCAATACAATTATAATTCCAACGAAGACGAATACGTAGAGGAAATTGCTACCAAACAAATACTCCAAAGACGGTCGAAATTGATGGTTGATTTCCGTGACGAGAAAACTATATCGCAGTTTCCTGCTACGCTGGAGAGGTAGGTGCACAACTTGTCACAAATTCCTCTCGATACAACTTCACGTGAAGTACTAGCGTTAGGGACAAGATTTTGTCGTCCACATCGTAGAGATGGCCAGTTAGAGGTTGAGGTACAATTTGAAAATCTATGTAACAAGACTTGTCACTCGAATCCCACTTCAGATGTCACTCTGGAAAAATTCAAATCAGATCTGCTATCGCGTGATTAACAAAGCAATGGCAATTTGCTCGGGAGATACAATGGACCAGAAACAAAAGACAGTTAATAATGTGTCACGAGAAAATGGCCATCGGGATCGTTTTGTAACCTGGAACGAAATTGTACGTAAGCCACAAGGTCCGATTACAACGGTGGAGAAGAGAGCTGTATTCACATGTTTTCCATTTAAGAGTGGTACTGCAGCAAAGACAACAGTCGGCTTCATCAGATAATTAAACGCACATTTCCGGCGGTGAAGCTGTGCGGCTAGTCCGCCACATATCGCTGTTGATATTGAGCCTGAAAGACAGACTCCGTCCTCGGCCAATCCATGATTGTATACTCATTCTTATGCTTTATAGCAGAATATGTAGGTCGCACTGTTATATTACATGCCCCCTTGTTTGTGATTAATATAGCACAACTCGTACGCTCAGGAAGTGAAGGGTGGGTCTTAATGCCAGGAAGACGAGGGACCAGAAACGACTACTGGAAACGTGTACATGTACCATGGGGGACGTATCACTAAAGTAAACGACGACGTACTGCTGCTCAACGGATATACATCAGCCATGCAAATTAGTGTTCGCGTTCGGTACCCTGTTTCCACATACCTTGTGATGGATTTCGAGCAATAAATAGCTTCCTAGGCCAGACGTCTTTTGCGATCCCAAAAGCGTGACGGAGCGTTTGCCCAAAAGGATCGCAGAACATCATGCAGCGTGGCCCGGAACTGGTTCTATGAAACATATCAACAGCGAAGCCGTCACGTATTTACCTAATATTGACCATCGAGTTGACTCCACTCAGACAGTCCGTTCCAGTCAACCAACCCAAATCGGTCAAACAGCCGGTTGTTCGTCACTGCTGAATGAACGGCTATACGCCTCTCTGTTCAAACAAAATCTGTGCAAGCCATGCAGTTGCTGGGACCAAAAATCACAATGCCTGTGTGTAGTCCCATCCAAACTCCGATCGATAAGCGTGTAATGCAATGGTAGATGGAGCTCCAAATCACCTATCACCGACACGGCGGTCCGCCGTTTAAACGGCTGAGTCATACGTCTGGAATTTTTGAACGCTCCACATGATTTAATGATATTCGCCTAAACCTCTTCCCGTCGTTTACATGCTGTTTCAACTCCGCTGAACTCATGAAATGACGCAGATCTCAAGATAAGTTATCGAAAACGGTTGTTCAATGAAAGTTTTCAGAAGGTTACATGATTATTTATTTTTTCGGTTTGTAAACTGATGCTCAAAAGCGTGATTTTTCAACTTTGGCATATGAAGGTTCAAACTTGGGAACTGAGCAACGGAGGCTGCTGAAAAAAACGGTTGTCTTTTGCCGTGGATTCACTAAAAAAGATTGAAAAGTCTTGGAAAATTCTTGCAAGATCAAAAAGTAATGATATGACATTTAAAGGGGATACTGTAGCAGATCAGTTTAACTGGTGCACGAACCGGTCAATTAGATGCCCCTTTCCAGCGGCAACCCTAAGAATTTGGTTCACAACAACACCGATGTTAAGACTAAGCCTGAAAGACAAGCTACTTGTCCACGATCAGCCAATGCTCGTATATTCATTTTCATGCTGCTGTTGTACTGCAGGATATGTTGGTCATACGGCTAAGGCGCTTGTCAAAAAGGATCAAGGAACATCATCTGGCTTGAATCGGAACCGGTTGTCGTCAATCAATTACTAGCGCCGTTGTTGTACAACTAGCTGACACCAACTATCGCATAGACATCAGCAAAGCATTCTGGTTGTCAACACTCAACCAAAAACAGTTCGTCAGTGCATTCTGGCGACAGCCGAATTGATTGCTATTAGACTACGCAACAATAATCTGTGTTCTCAGAAGAAATTTGTTCAGTTCTCGCAAATCCCATGGCCACCGATCAATCACATTCAGTCTAACCACACAAACATTCGACCCTGATCGTGTGACGTAACATCCAGTCAACGTCCGGACTGGGCTTAACTAATTATTGTGTGCAGTCTAGTATTAACCCTTATTTTCATTCGTTAATAGCCTTTTTTACGCTGTTTTATGACGTCTTGATGTAACCCATCTCAATGTATTGATTTGAGAAAGAATTATCGAAAACAATTGTTCGTCATATCGTTACTTATTGTAACAGAGTTTTAGAAGATTCAAGTTTGGATATGTTTGTTTTGAAAATGTCCTACTCAGCACGAAACGTACAAATCATGTAATTCATCGACCTAAGAAAGCTTTTCAAACCGGTCTCAGAAGAACCCATATGCAGTTGGAGGGATTTGCCGATTCCAATAGCACTATATGCAATAGAAGAGAAAGAAAAACGTGACTGACGAGCACCCGACGAATTGCTTGATTCAAATAGAACACTTCCTGAAGCGTGTGGTTCGCATTTATTGTAGAACAATTACGACCATTTTCTGTCATGAGGTTTTGCTTGCAAAGAAACACGACAATAGAAGGTTTGTACAACGGCCTTACAAAGCGTAACCTTCATCCGAAAAAGCTCATTGGGACCTTGCACGGCAGTAAGGCTGTACAAGGATGAGTAGGATGTTATGTATCAAAAAACCTGCAATGCAATAACTGACTGATCAATGGATGAGGTCTCACAATTCTGCAGAACAAAGTCAGACTGTGTAGCAAACATAACTCCGAAAATCGTTCCAGTCAGGTAGCAAAATTTGGACTCATCTACCATATTTCCGGATCTCTGGCCAGCAGCTTGTCCATTTTCCGATCCTCTAAGTACTTCCTCAAATGGAAACGCTTTCCACGACACAATGGCCGTGAAGATTTTATCGCTTCCAGATATCTCCATTTCTATATGAATGATATAGATGCACTAGTAATTCGTTACTAAAAGTACACTGAACATAACTGTGCTGATTTCGAAGGATGTTGTTGATGTTATACTGAGTTACACACTTTCAAAGTTCACTGGTAAAAGCTTTAAATACGGCTTGAAGGAATCCCAGTTTCAATAAGATGGATATGTCTTTCGGGGTCTAGTAATCACAGACTAAGATGAATCCCAGTTGGGTAGATCTGACGTTTTACGCGATGATGCGTACAAAATTCCCTCGAGAATACTGTTGCACATCGAGATGATAAATTATTGAATATAAGAGTTACCACTGACTTCTATTCTTTGAATTCGTACTCATAATGTCGGTTTATTTCCCGATCTTGGCTCAGAAATATTGTGACTGTGTGAGAGCAAACCATGATATGGACTACATTCAGTTTCGAATAATGAGATAATGTTTGTGAGGAAAACTACACTGCTGGTATGCTCACCCTCTGACTCACGTTCCAAATGAGATTTAAATTTGCTATGCAAAAGCTAATTTCTATTGGGTTGTTCAGAGATGCGCATGCATGCTTTCTCGATTAGTTCAAACATAGGTTCAACCTACACGCAACACTTCAAGCTGCTAAAAGCTGGACGGTAGAATCCGAATAGTCGTTAAACGGTTGATCGTACATAGTCAAAATATTCTGGTGAGTTACGTGCCAATTTGGTCATAGTCTACGTAGAGTTCCGGTTTTTGTGTCACAACGAGACTGGACCTTGAGGTGGTGTGACGGCTTGTGCATCTCGATGACCTATTTAGCTAGACTGGACGGTGTGGCCACCACACCGACAGAGTCACTCATACCAGGCAGACAAATAGGTAGAGGTCTAATAAACCCGTCCCCTGGTCCTCCAGGTTGGGCGTTGGAAGAAGGCTGGCATCTTTTTCCGGAAAACGTACCAGTTCTGGTACACTGCCACCCACCCGCTGCTTTGCCCGGTATGA
>LUCH01002751.1:0-27109 GCA_013368495.1 Paragonimus heterotremus | reverse complement strand
TTGTTGTTTGACAACTTTCAAGCGGCATAAGCAACGCTGAACGCAATTTTGCGTTCTGTTAAGTACTTCGGAATGCGCTTTGCAACCTCGAAACGCAAAGTGCTTCTGCAAGATTGCTGTGATTACGTAGATTTAGTGTTAGATAATGAGGTCATGGAGGTTATTGACCGGCTTGTATACCTGGGAAGCCGCATAAGCGACGGCGGCGAAGGTGTATGGAATGTAATAGAGGCGCGTATTTTTAAGGCCGGGGCTCTGTTTACTAAGCTGTGGTACTTGTGGCGACACAGAAATATCTCTCTGAAGCTTAAGTGTCGCGTACATCAGACAACAGTGAGGGCTGTATTACTTTACGGCAGCGAACCCTGCCCCCCCCTCCAAGGTAGAAGACGTGAACCGTCTTCAGGTGTTTTACCATAGATGTTTGCGTTTACTTGCTCGTATCGGGTGGCACCAACGAGTAAGCATCGAGGAGGTTAGGAATTGGGTGTTTTGCACTGATTGTCAAACGAGTTCTTTTGTTCAGTCGCTACATTTTTACAGACTTAGATGGTTAGGTCATGTATTGAGATTACCATCTAGTCGATTCCTACACCGAGCACTGTTTGCCGACGCTGCGGCCGATGGGCGTAAGGTGCGAGATGGACAGATGATGACATAGAGTAGAGAGACGAAGTTGTCTACTAAAAGTTTTGCCAAGTTAGATTGGGTTCGTCTCCCGGGCTAGAACCCTCGCGACTCGCACAGTCGACGGCTTGAGACGTTAGGTGAGATGGCGGCTAACCGAGCTCAGTAGCGTGAATGTTGTCGTTGTTTGGTCGAGTTGTCTGTGAAGTGAGTGCACTTAATGACGCGGGGCAGTGGAAGCCGTGAGGAAGCTGTCTTGCTGATGACGCCTTACTTTCACTTACAGCACGATTGTTTGTTTGCAAGATGTAGGCGCCTTGATGTTGTATGTTTGAATGTAGACGTAGCTATTTTTAGTGACTAGGTCTCCTCTCTTCCTTTTTTCTTCACTCTTCCTAAACAGGTTTTGTTTCTTCTTATTCGTGGTTGTGTGGCAGTTAAGCATCAGTGTGAACCACTGATGTATTGCTGTCTATTATTATTATTATTATTATTATTATTATTATTATTATTATTATTATTATTATTATTATTATTATTATTGTCCATTTCATGTTGGTCTTCAAATGAGGAACATTGTCAGTTAAATCTTAGGGAAGCGGTACAAATCCAAACAACTCACATGTTTCTGCAGTCGTTCCAGTTGTTCTCGATAGTCATGCTGTACCGTACTGCTCTCTTTTAGGGCGCATTGCTCCTTTTGCAGGTCCGTAGTCAGCTCCATGTTCTGATTACTCTGTCAAAAGAAACATTAAGAAAAATGGTGATACCGAAATCTGTTGACAATGATTCGTGCACTTAACACAAGTAAAAAAAAATAAACTGTACCTCCTTACGAAAACATACCACATTATGCTGCGTACAGCTTATTGCGAATATTCCTTTTCTTTCATTTTTAATAACTAACGCCTATTTTTGCTTCTTTTCTCACGGTTGTATGACAATTAAACACCAATGTCAGCCATCGACGTACCCTTGATCATGATAGCGACAAATGCCTAAAATCATTAAATGCAAAGACCAGTAACAGCTACTTTTCTAACGATGCCTGGACAGCTAACGCGGTCATCAGACCGGATGTTAGGGCCAAATATAGGGTCACCACGAGACTCACCGTGCGAACAAAAGCTTCCTGCAATTCCAACAACCGTTGCTTTAGCATCTGATTTTGTTCTATCGCACGACTCAACGCCACTCGCTCTGAAGTAGCCGTGGCAATAACCGTGTCACGGTCTGCCAGAAGCAGGTCCTTTTCATGAATAATTCCCTCGGCCGCGGCCAGCTTTTCTTTCAACGAGACGAGCTGATGAAACAAAGCCGGTGTCAATGAATGAAAGTCAACATACACGAGACACGCCTGAGGCCGCACAATTCAGAATATTATCAAGTAAGCTCGTTTTCACGAAACCTGATCACATCAGTTACATGAGAAAGCAGTTTGTGGTAAGTGGAATGGTAAGTCGCTCCATTTGTGCACATAAAGAAGGGTGTTTGCTGTACATCAGTGGTACTAGAGATGCGAGCGTATGTACTGACTCGACACTACTAAATTTGCAACATTTAGTCATTTTATGGGTCAAACAATTAAAGGGAGAATCACTAAGTTCAGGAAAGGGGTAGGTTCACAAACAACTGTTGCTAAACCATCAAATTGAGTATATTGATTGTAATCGCTTCGGTAAACTGCCCGAGTGAAAGAAATGGATCAGGGTGTGTCTAGAGGCTGCCCATGCCCGTTGTCCGCGTGTTTTCGTGACAACTGCGCTTTATGGTAAAAAAAAATCCGCATAAATTCCTTCATTCCGCAGGTCAACAGCACAACTAGGCGATTTCTTCGCCGATACATAGAGAATGACAGAAGCTATGTGGGGTGTCACCGACAGGTCTACCTAGAGTTACCAAAGCACCAGTATAATATGCAAGTGCGAGCCAAATAACACCTGATCGTCGAAGTCAGAATTAATTATACAAGGGAAACGGTAGTCATAAACAGTGATATCGGTGAAATTACCAATCCGTTTCGTTCCCTACTGTTATCAACGCTAACATACAGCACAGTGTTGGACAATCGTTTTGCATGAGGTTCAAAAGCAAAAATTTATTCGCCGAAAAAGAGCCATCAACATTACAACACAACAGACAACCAGTAGTGGTGGTGATGACACCCATGCTTGCGCGGTGTTTTGTCTCAAATATATGCACATTTTAACAATCAGTCTATTACCGGGCCTCAGCAAAACAGTTCGGATTGAAATTGACCAACAATGCAACAAATGAGGCGCATACAATTTCCCGAATGTCAACTGTAAACATGGTTGAGTCAGTTCTCTCGTGGTTGACGGCAGCCCTACACAATATAAAGTGGACAACTGAAACATCGATCGAATGTTCGGTTCCGAGCACTGGATCGGAAAAAGATGCTACTAACTTCTGCAGCGGTTAGCTAGAAAAAGATATATACAGCAGCTCTTACTTTGTGTAGATTCAATACTTTCCTGCGGTCGATTCAAACAACAATAAAGGAAAGTTACCAGGTCAGAATGTACGCTAGGTCCATCTTTACAGGCTCCATATTGAGTGGTTATTACAATAAGGAAACTATCGTGATTTATTTGACACCGTGGATCACAGAGTCAAAACAATTGGTCAGAAACTGAATTCCAGACAACAGCATCGTGTTTGAATATGACGAATAAAATGCGACCGATTTCGAACAATCAAGGTCCTACTTGTTGTTCAGAGTGACGGTGGACCTATCTATGCGCTCAGCGTCATTTGAATTAATCAGTCTTCAAAACACGATAAGTGGAAAGATATGGGGGAAAACATCTTAAAAACATCCACTGCTTGCGGCTAGCGACTTGCAACGAAACAACGCGACAGCAGAACTGTCAAGGAGTGAACAAATTCAAACAAGCTTTTCAGTTGACCCATTTCAAAAGGAAGCACCAAATTGGAACTGCGCTCAAGCAGAACTGCGTAATGCTGTGTGTAGTGTTAAAAATCTTCGGCTGTTCACGAATGATCAAAACACCAGTAATTTCAGCTTGATCTGATCACCATGACAACAAACGGAGTTACTGTGTCTTCCATAGTCGTAGCTGGGTAGCCGGAAAATTACTACATAAAAAATTGTTGGTGACCATTCAAACGATGGTATACACACATGCACAATATGAGTTTGGAATACTGCCAACAAATATTGGTGTTTAACTACAAATCCGGATGAAGATATTCACCAGTGGTCAGCTCCAATAAGAACGAAACTCGTGTTTGGTGATACAGTTCGAAGTGGTTACTTGTTTGATTAGTCTATTTCACTTGTGAAACCGATCAATTGCATGTGACATTCAGTTTACATTTAAAAAAATTTGGGGGTGGGTGGGCGATTATAAGTAGTAAGGAATTTTTTTTACACAAAATGGGACCATCCTAAATAATAGGAGCATCCGACTGTAAACAGATGACATACTTCCCACTGAACGGATCTCAAAGTCAAGGTGACAGCTTTCATCCAGCTAGCAGATGTATTTGAAGGTCCCACGAAAATCATTAGAAAAGAGGAGTTGTTTTTAACCGCTAAATCAAGGGTGACCTAATATTAGTCAAAACATTATGAACTACTATTTTAGCACTGGGACTGAAACGACTGTTGCATACGTTCATTATATAGAAGATAGTTATTTCACGGCGGTCTGTCCTTACATTTAGCTCATGGTATGAAAACTAAACCTACATCAGAAATAACATACACAGAGAATAACTAATCACAGGTATAGGGAAACAGACGATGGTTCAATTGGTCAACATTTATGAAGACAAAAGAGGTTTAGTATAATAATCGATTAGAGTAAACTCCTGCAACTTTTCAACAAGAACACACAGAGGAGAATCAAAACGATCGCGCGTAAACATAAATCCTGGGGTACCTCTTGAACCTGGTGTCCTAGGTCACATTGTTGCTGAGCGGTTAAGCGTTCAAGTTCACAGATTTGTCTCCTCTGGTCCTCGTCATCAACGTAAGATTGCAACTGCTTGTCCTGGACAGAAGCGAAAGTGCTCATGATCGGCAAAGGTTGCTGCACATGTGTGAGTTCCAGTTTGTGCTCTGTAACCGATAAATGAAGGTACTGAGTAGCAAGAATTTTGAAACCGAGTTTCACTGATCCAATCATCAATATAGCAAAAAGACATGTTGCGGGATGTTAACACTTCGTTTAGTCTCGTCTGCCACATATGTAAAGCCATCGTATATACATAAAGAAGGATGGCAACAAAATCAGGGTCAATTCCACTGCAATGACACTAACTTCATCCGCAACTTTTGTGTGCAGGAAAGTGGTCGATACCGCTTGGCCAGCATGACTCTCGTGGATATCAACATCTTCGGGTTTCGACTACTTAACAATCCTAATGGACCAACCGAGTGGCCTGCATCCAAAAGGTGTTTGGCAATCGAAGACGCCAGGCTTCGACGTTCAATAATTACTTTGAACTGTATTACGTTATCCACTGTCATAAACTCCAGTTTGTCTTACCAAAACACTTGTCATAGCAACTTCAGGTGAACCGGTAAATTAAACGGAAGGTTGGACGCTCCATTGAATTAGGATTGAAAACATGGAAGAAGGCACTGAGAGTAAAGAACAACGTTCGCAAGTAGACACCTGAGTGTGTATATATTCAGGGCGATCGTAACTTTCTGTCTATACCGATTGCTAGGTTATCATCATTGAAACTCGAACTCAACCAAATTTGCTTCTTGAAAGCAGTCTCAGTGGGAATTTTGATGCTGAATTTCTACAAACGTTTCGGGAAACAACCATTGACCTGTCAAAGGTCTTCAGGAATCATTCCTCTTCACTGATGTCGTCGTTGGTACACACTTCCCTCGCCCTATGAAACAGAGTTCGGACTACACTGCGCTGATGCGCTATCGGACAAATGGAAAAAATCAGAGTTACTTCTGATACGCTGCACGTTTTACTGTACCCTTTTGATGTTGACAGACTAACATTTCCGAAAACAGTGGACTTCCCCTAGCCTCATGTTTACAAGAAACTTAAATTTAGATGGGAAGAGTTCGAAAGTCTATACAACTGGTTGAAACTAACTGCACCCGTAAGAACTCATGTATCATCGACATACAGTTTATAGAGAGTGCTGCAATTAATCGAATACGTAATTTGTCCTCGAACCGTTCCCAGCAATGTCAGCTACAATGGGACGTGATCAACTGTCAACTGGCCAAAAACCAACAAATAACTGATAAGTAGTTCAGGATGTTTAGTGCTAGATGTTGAGCATAATTCCTAAATGCTTGTAACTTTCATAGGCCGATAAAGCTTTCGGCTAGGACTTGTGGAAACAAAGTGTTAGGTTCTAGTTCCGCATGCTGATTGGGACCTATCAAGGGACATGCTGTCCACAAATCATTTTGAACAAGTCTAGTCTCACCGGATTCGAGGTGGATGAACCCGTTTGGAAATCGCCAGCCCCAAATAGCACACTAAGCTTGTCTATTTTAGATCATCAGACCAATTAGGACGGAAAGTATTTTTAAAAACCTCAAGATGAGTTCCTGCTAACTGGTGAGCTACACTGACTATACGCTACAAAAAGTTGCTTAAAGTCTATGTGATCTGGTTTTGGTGCCAGGAGTCGTTTGAGCAGAAATACCCAGTCAACAGTGTAAATGCTTTCTTATCATGACATTCTCAGCTTACATAGGCAGTAGCAACTGACAAGCAGGAAACTGTTTTTCGAGGGCAGAAAAGCTTATTTATCTGTACCTGATTAATCTGATAACTTCGAAAAGTTGATGCCGTCACTTTACTTTTCGGTGTTCGGTAAACTGTTATACATGAACCCCCACGCTGTAATACGCACCTGAGACATCGCAAAATGCAACTGAGAGACAAATTGTGCAAAAGATTTCCCATGCCTTCCCAATCTAAGTTTACCAGAAAAGTAGTCTTGCTTTACGTGGCATAACAACATAAGGGAAACCATCAAAACACTAGTTAGCGAACCACTCTGTAGTTACGTCGTTTAAGTTATGCTTATTCTCACCAATAACATCCTGTCGTCCAAGCCAACGGGATAACACGAAATGATATCAGTTAGTTCACATGTGCTCGTTGTGTTAAGCGGTATCCAACATCAATATGATGTTTAGAATCAATAACTCAGCTATCGTTCAATAAAAGTAAGAGACGAAAAAACAAGAAATGCAGTGTTACCGGATAAAGTAAGTTTTTTAGAAGCCTCGTCCTCCTATGAGTTAAAAAAAGAAGTATGCCCGAGCGACATTTCGTTCGTTCTCGTCAGTTACGGGCATGAAATGACCGGATGGATAAAGGAACGGATGTGTAGAAGTAAAATAGTAAAGTTTGTCTTGTCAGAAATCATAGTTCAGTGTGTGACATGCGTGAATGTTAGACTTTTCAAACCATGTACGAAGAACCGATACAGAGGGTAAAACAGAACTATATGAACGTAGTAGGAAAGTGTGGAAAACAAAAATTGAACAATGAAAAGATAAGGCATTAAAATGAAATATACAATGAAGTGACCTATGCACAGTAGATCACCAAGGCAGTGCAAAGTTCATCTGCTTCTGGATACACAAAGATTGTTTTTAAGATGTATGGTTAGCACCCTAGAAAAAGCCAAAGCGCATTTTGTTCATGAGCTGACAAACAACAAGGAAAGCTTTGGATGGATCTACTGTATGACCGGATTTGAGCAGACGTTTTGTTACAGCACTCTCAACTGTCTCAGTTTTAGTATTCCGCAGTATCTTCGGAATGTACTCCAAAATTCAAGTTTGCAGTGCCCCCAGTGTGTGCCCAACATACTACGATTCGCATGTACGGGTAAATTCGTAAATAAGATTTGAATTGGAGTGTTGGCGCTGGATCTTTTCTCAGGGTTGTAGGCATGCAAGTTGTTGAGTGCAGTACAATGATCTCAGTTGACGTATATGTGCGGCTCACTGTGGACTTCAGTCCTATCAGGAGTACCACGTCATCACCTTTGAAGGGCAACGACAGCTATACCGGCTTATAAGATACTGCTGAGATGACTGGTCGGACGTCGATTGCTCTTGAATGTTTGTCTACGAAACCTGTGGGATAGCCATTTTGAACGAGAATCTGCATGATGAAATTGAATTTATTCAGTATACTTTTAACCGAACAGATCTTGCGAACTTTGTGGCATATCTTTTACATGGTCTCATATTTGTACGTAATTGGTGCAAAATTCTTCAAGTGCAATAGCTGGTTAGTCCACATCTTTTTTTCGATGGATACCTCTACGAAGTCCAAAAATGGCAACTGGTTCTCCACCTCAGTTTCCCCAGTAAACTTAATATTGAGGCGTAAGCTGTTGAGATGTACGCATGTAGATTCGAACTGATTGCTTGTTTCGCAAATTACAAATATGTCGTCCACGTATCTTTTGCACCGGTGTGTTAGGCTTATGGCATTCTGAGCATTCTTTTCAACCGAAGTCAAACAAACCCTACTATTCTGCCTGTATGTAGCCATTCCTTTACCCATCTGGATATCACTTCGTGTAGGTAACTGGGGAGAACGAACAAAATGTTGCTCGAGTGTACAACTTCGGTCTTACTCAGACTAATCTCTAACCGAAGGAAAAAAATGACAACAAGGTCTGAAGAAAGTGTGGCTAACCTAATGCGAGGGATAATTTGACAACGACGACAGTTACAAGACAAAGCCCTTGAGCCTTCGAAATATGATGGTTCCATTAAAGTAATGACAAGGTTTACAAACGACTTCCAAACATTAAAGTTCGCTCGATAAACGAATTCGTGAAGGATACGCCTTCTCAAGCATGCAGATTAGGAGGCCGCGCGTCATGTGCAGTATAAAAGGTAATATTGCAGATGAGCGTTTAAGAAAAGGGAACAAAAAGCAGCGACCGGATCTGTCAACCGACAATCATGACGTTTTACTTGTCATGTCACGCCGTCGACATACGTCCCATCGGGGACCGGTTACCAAAGTGTGGAGCGGTCTGTCAAACAACACTTACTGCATTCAGTTAATTCATCCTCCTTTTCCCGTAAGGTGCGGCGTGAACTTTCTAGTGAAAACTGAAGCTCCTGATTCGATTTGTTGGCATCCGAAAGCTGTGACCTCAGATCATCAGCTTGCTGCTCTACCTAGAGAGAAATTGATCAGAAACAAGAAAGGTACAAAACATGCAGCATTCCGACTACGAACGTTAGTTGAAATATAACCCACCGACTGTACCAAACGGAAGAAACAGTAAAAATCGATAAATTCATCTAGCCTCAATAGAACAAAACTGGTTTCATAGCGTTAACGAACGTTAGGCGAAACTATCCACATGCGATTACGTAGCACTCCCCTAACGGTACCGGTGTTTCCTCCGAGAATTGCTGCGACAATGTCAGGTGCTGATATGAAACGTAATTGGAGCAGGGATGCGGAACACATCATCATAACAACCATGAGCCAGACCTAAAGGTACTATGTCTCGGTCCGCTGCACACCTCATCAGTGACGTAGACTAAACTAGAAGAATAAACGTTTCTCAACAAGTGACAGAGTATTGGTAATACTATTATTAAAAGAGGGCTAAGCGGAAGAATTATAAATTATTTGGAGACAGGTAAGGTATTGATTGCGGTACACTGCCATCTCGAATATCATTTCTAACCAATGATTTAGGTAATCACGAGGACCCCAGCCAGGCAGGTGCTCCCTACCAATTGTACTCGATGGAATTATCAAGGTCTTCATATTTCGTGACCACGTTGTTGCTTGACCACCATGTGGTTTCACCCAACTGTTGGTGGTCTCAGTATATAATTCCCGGTATGGTAAACGCTCAGCTGGCACGCAGAGTGCATGACCCAAACATCATAGACTGTGCAGTGCGATTAATTGATCAATTCATCGCCCACCGCGAGCGATCCAGGATATGCTCCGGCGAACGGTCGTGGTGCTCACGCGATCAGTCCACTCAGTGTGGGCTAATTGGAGGAAACAACGATGGTCAAACAGTGCTAGGGAGCCCATTATTTCGTCCAAAACCGCCTCTGACCTCGAGAAAAACGATTAATCCAATCAGAATGAGGGGAACTGCCCAGAATGGTCGAGAGGTAACCTTGGCTATTTTTTACCTGTCTCGCCATTATTCCGCTTTGTTCATTGGTGGCTTAGTGACCCTAACTGTTTCTTGCCGTTATTGTCCTTCTGTTTTCAGATTCAATATTTTTGTGTCACTACACCATATAAATACCTCGTATTTTTTCGGCTGGTCGCACAGGTTTTTGGGGCACGTCTTTTGGTTTGTCTTGGGAGCAAATACGGGGACAGTCGCGATAATTTCGTTATTTACAATACACTTTAGTTACACATCCTTCTGATATTATTTGGATGTTTGCTTTTACCGATACTACTAACAACGTATTGTAATTAGTTAGCCAGCATCTAAAATCTCAACAGATTCACGTATTTCCCTGAAACTACCTTGCGAAGGAGGCAGTTCCAGAGGAGGTTACGAGCAACCGAATCGAAACCCGCCTATAGGTCTTGAGAGGCCACGACCGTCGGCTGTCTATGATAATGCCGATCCCCCGAGATCTCCTGCAAGGTAAAAATGTGATCAATGCATCCACGACCGGACCGGAATACTGTCTGTCGTTTACGTGTCTGATTTCCTCTGTGTTTAGTGAGCAGACGTAAAATGAGGCCAATGAGTAACTTGGACGCAATTGACACCAAACTGATGCGTCTGTTGTTGTCACACAGGTATCAGGCTTCGATTTTGAAAACGGGAAGTACTGTTGGTGGGCACCAATAGACACCTCTTGAGCTTCCCAGATTGTCTGGAGGCGATCTGTCAGTTCTGATATCAATCTCTCCCCCATCATCCTTGGAGAGAAGAAGAGAGGAGGTCTGGATCAGGAGCCTTATTACGCCTTAATAACTTGAGCTCTAGGACCCCTTCTGCCTCCGACGGAGGACCGTTTGAAACGCAATAATTGACCGTGCGGATCCTGTCGTCCACATGCTCTGGTTGAGGCCAACTGAACTGCTCTTCGGAATGTCCCGCTCACTTGTCAAGTCAGCGCGACTGGGTGGTGACAAGTGAACCATCCTTTTCGCGTATGGTCTCATCTACACCGACTCGGCTGCCAGTAAAACTACGAATCAAAAAAGGAAGCTCGCCATTATTCCCAGCTAAAATGGTTTCGCTTAATCTCTTTCGGCTGTTCCATCAACGGGTGCCCACAGTCTTTGAGCAGGCTTCTGGTCAACTTGCGTTCGAGTTCTTGCCGGTCGTCAGCATATCCAGAACCAAGTGGAGTCGAGTGACACTTGTTCGTACGGTTTATCTACGTGACGAAAATTCACTTCTGTCACAACTGCATAGCACCTTCGGAACACACCTCTTCCCCCCAAACATTTATAGCTACTGGAATCTATTCCCAATTTCCGTTAAGTTCTCTTGCCGGATTCGAACTGGGCAACTTATTCACCTATGCTTCCTCGCAACTGTTGTTTACACAGTCGTCACTCGAATGCCAGTTAAGCACCTTCCATTTACGAGCGTATGTCCTCTAGGGAAATGATAAAACAAAAGGTGTACGCAGCAATGTAGTTAGAGTCCAGGTGTCTGCTCCGAAATGCACGACAGTAGCTAACAGAGTGGCCACACCAGTAACTCACTGCTATGTAGCACAACTGTGTCCATTGCTGAGAAGCACACGAAAGTCCCCTTGTAACACATTGTATTTTCCTGTGTTGGAATGCGGTTCCGTAAATATAGGGACCGTGGGATGCACAAAGCTGCAGCAGTCTTTCGCCGTTATCGATGCGTTTTGCCCGGACACCAAACATAACTCCCGACCGCTTGTGCTATGAAGAAAGAGGACCAAATTGAGCATCAAAATCGCCTGCTAGTATGATGATCGATGAATGTCTAATCGGCTTCAGAAAGTCTACGAGAGCTGCGTAAAACGCACCTTTGGTAGCATCCGAACGGCTGCCCGTTGGAACGTACGCCGATGTAATGAATACACAACGTTTTTTTTAGCGTTGACAAACACTAACCGTTGTATTGGGTCTGACAGCGTACAAGCGACTAATCAGTGGGATCCACCTGAGCAAATATTGCTGCGCTTTGGGACTCAGTGCGACTCCCATTCCATGCGGTACTGAATTGGGTTAAACACTGAAATGATATTTCAACAATCAAAAAGGGTCAAACGAAGTATTGGTTATAAGACACTGCTATACTGGTATGCGTTCAACCAGAATGTACACGGTAGGAAATGTACGCGATAGGAGACGCGACCGTAAGCAAAATGCCGGCTACACGTATAAATATTGCAAAACCCACTTGTGCCACGAAGGCTTTGTACTGAGACTCTAAACGGCCGCGTTCTTTGCTCGCTTGCAAGGCTGTGATCTCCAACTCTTGTATGCGGTTAGTCAAGCTGTTTCGCTCCGTTAGCCAAGCCTCGCGCGAATAGTATTCGTTCCCTGTGCACACATCGTCCACACAGTTGGAACCTGTCTCGGCATCGCCCAATCCCAACTGGCTAGCGTAAACCTAGGAAGAGAAACCGATTAGAGCAACGGTGCATAGAAGAGGAGGGCAAATTTCTAAACCGAATTTCAGGGCAAATCAGCCAGAATGTTCAAATGTGATGCTCCCGGAATCCACAAATTCTAACAACGGCAACCGATCTCAATTTAAAAACTCATCAGTAAACTAGGAAGAAGTTGAATGGCTTGGACACTTATATGAAAAGAAAAATAATCGCACCATACATAGACTGTGACAATTGTTCTTTTCCGACTGACTCCAAGTGGCGAGCTGCAAATAAACAGAGGTTGAAAGCAGCAGTTCGTTCTAAAAGCAATCTCAGCGAATTATGCCATCAAGTGGGAGATGTGCATGCAACACAATTCAATGCTACACAGATAACGATGCTTGAACTCGGACAAGACCAGAACGGCATGATCGGAACGAAGCCCACAGTTGTGCAGATGGAAATCACGTGCTGAAACGCTGCATCACATGTCTATCGACTGTTACATGAGTGCCTCAAATCATGACTGTCAATTTCCATCCAGATTCGAAACCCGACAAACGAGGTGCGTCAGCATATCTCTATGTTAACAGATGGACAGGTCTCTTTAGGACAATTTCAACGATACGATTGAACGTGAAGACAGAGGCCAGATAGCCTTGTATCACACAGTTTGGTGAGTGCTAAGAAAAGGCTAATCGGTTGTGCACTTGGACACTTAGCAGCAGAAAGCAAAGAGCTTATGTTAAACACCGTCTCTCACAACTTGTTGGCGAGCACTAGTTCAGCTGTATCACCAAGGAGTCAGTCGTCAATCAGCAAAAAAATATAAAATGCATACTCACTTGAGACAGATCCAACTGCCGCCTAACTTCACTCAAGTTTAATTCCAATTGTGTTACCTCTTGTCCCCGAGTATTCAACCGTGAGTAAGCTTCCTGTAACTCCGCATCCAAATTTTCCCGGCAAGATTTTTCCCGCCTGATCTCCGATTTCAGACGTCCAATCTGTATGTGTGAAAAGTCATTGTAACGATTGTATATGTAAGGGATGTAAACAATCATAACTAACACTAGCATATCCATGACAGACATCGCAGATATTGAAACATAAAAAGTTCACAGACGTGAACGATAGACTGAGTACAAGTGTTGGTGATGGACGGGACAATATATGAATATCATGAGTTTTGCTTCTATTACATACAAAAGATCTTTAGCACGCACACTGTTTTACAGAGCATCGAGAATATGCTCCCAAGATAGATTACGAGTCAAGCAAACAGTGTCGTATGAAACGCTTCGTGTTAACAGTTTCCCCGAACGTTTCATTCAGAAGTGGAGCAAATTTACTCCTGCAAAAAATACAACTTTGGACGTCGCCAAAAAAGATGTTTACATCAAACTCCCCTTCAAAGGAGATAGTCTGGTGAACACCTTTGGTAAGATGATCAGCGCCGCGCTAAAACGGGTGTATAATGCAGCAAAGCTTGTCCTGCTCTCACAAACCACTAGGTTACCTCTACCCTCGGTCAAAAGGCAAACCCCTGTTTTCTACCAGTCGTTGCATCTATCAGTTTTCCTGCAGTTGCGGAAACACATACATTGGTAGAACAGAACGGATGCTTGAAACCAGGGCCAAGGAACACATCCGAAACTGGTTGAGAGTTGCAATGTCTAACCCGCCAATGAGTGATACTCAGCGAGGACGAAACGCCGCTTCATCCATTGCAAGGCACTTATCGACTACAGGTCACAGTGTTAACACCGCATCTTCGTTTAAGATCTTGATGAACGCTCACAACTTCTCAAGTATATGGAAGCTTTGTTGATCAGCCGTCAACAGCCGGCCCTATGCGCACAAAAACAACTGACTTTCAACCTTTGTTTACCGTGAGTTTGACCGTGAATGCCAATCACGATCCAACCTAATTTGTACTTTTGACCGTTTCATTTAAGTCTTGTTTGGTTTTGTTTTCACGTTAATCACACGTTTACGACTGACGGGAGTGTGTGAAATGAATTCATATCGTAATTTGTGTCTTCTGACTATTCTATTCAAATGGTTAAAAGAGACTTAATGTTTCAAATTTCAGATTGATAAATCATTTGAACCAGGTGTTTGGAATTATCATATTGTATCCTGACACTATGGTAAACCAAAACTGCCGAAGAGGTGTAAAATATAAACAACCGAAAAGACCAAATAAAATTGGCCAAAAAAATAATAACCACAGATTTCAACGTTAGCATCCAACAAAATCAAATGAACTGCGAAAACGACCCATAAGACGTTTCGGTGACCGTCAAGAAATAAGCCGGATGGTAATCAATAACTAGGGAATTTTGTGATCCTCATTTGTCCGAGAAATTCTGCTCGTCAGATCATCGATCAGAGTTATCACGTTAACTAATGGATGCCCGCTTGAGGCGATCGGCAACCTCAGCATTATTCACAAGTGAATACTGATAAGCGTTTAAGTGTGTTAATTCCATCGTGCCTAACGTGAGGTCACTGGCTCATTTGTCATTTGACTGCGCCGTGAGAACGTGGGCAAAAGCTGAGATCTAGTACTTCTTTGAAAAACGAGTGGTTGAAAAGTCAATCTAAATGTGAAAGCTGCGAACAAACGTGCGTGGTATTTACGAACGAAGAATTAACAGAGTAGCAACAACAAACCATGAAAAGTATGTGGGCGTAGTTCGGAGCATCAGTATGGCATGCAGTCGACGTCAGGGTCACTGTGTCGCGTGCACACCAAAAATGACACATGATACGATGACCCTTTCACACCAGAACACTACGCACGTGGCTAGGCCTAACAGCCGCTCACGGTATCAGTTAACCTCAGAAGTAATAGGATAAACCTAGTGAAAATAGATTGGCGATTCGGTCATCAATGTATTGTTTGCCGGAATCAGGATTAAAAAGTCTAATGATGGAAGTTTAATTGCAAACAGTAGTGTAATTTCTAATGATTTTATTTTCATTCAATTAGTTTATTTATTTTATTTTCATTTTGGCCATAAACGTAAGCAAAACGGAAATACCCCGTACGTATAGACTGTATTGGACGAATCGAATGATACGAGGACAACTAATGATTCGCAGGAAGCTACAACAAATCAGAGTCGGCCACTCGCGCAGCATGATGAGCCGGTGAAGTGATCAGTGAGAATGGTACTCAGATTCGGCAAGAAATCCATACGCTGTAGAACATGCAGTTTTGTTTGTGAGTAGTATGGTGCGTATATTCGAGAACAAACATCGCGGGTCTCAACACCAGGAAGGTGAGAGGCCAGAAGCGACTACTGCAACAGTGTGTACGCACTACAGAGGACGCATCATCAAAGGGAATGGCAATGTAGTGTTGTCCAATATGTGTGGATACACCTCAGTCATACAAATGAATGTACACGTTCGTTGTCCTACGTGTTCACACAATCTGTACGGGATTTCATACAGTAAAAAAACTTCGTAGGCTCAGTGTCTTTTGCGGTAACAACACTATAAACGATACCTGAGTAAAACAAATGTCCAAATGTGTCTCAACAAGCGACAAAGCAGAGCTGACCCGAACAGTAAAGAAAAGTTAGGCTTAGGGGGCAATCGGATTTCTTCACTTTAATACTACTTATCTAGATGATTTACGGAATCCCAACAATATTGAGGTTGCTTAATGTTGTGTTTTTACTTTCATTTCGGGAAGTAGTAAGTTTCCAACAGTGCCGGCCATCGGGAATCAATATATGTGTACGTGCAACGATGTGACGCAGAGTTAATATAGAACCAAACAGCAAAACTAGCATTAAAGGGCTACTTGGCCGAGAAAAATGCGAACCGGATAGCGCCAGATTGATCAACTATAAACAAGAACGGAGAACGAACCCATGACCGTAATTTTGGCCAGGTAAGTTAATCCTACGAGCTCCAAACCACGAGGGCTTTTGCCATGCCCTCATACTTGATCATAAATGGGGTGGATGCCAACAGACTGCCCGAATCTAAACATGAATGGCCAAATGGCAATCGGCATGTTATGACGAAGTCATTGCAACGACCATCGGAAAGGCAGTAGTGTAGGGTTATTTGGAACTGTTTTAAACAGAGAGGAAATCTAAACCAACGTTTATAAATGAGCTCACCTGAGAAACGAGCTCAGAGTTTTTGTTCAACGTTCTTTCCAATTCAGATTTAAGCTGAACGACCGTACGATCAAGTTGCAGAGCATGTTGCCTAGCATCTCGAAGCCTCTCGTCGGCATCTTCGATTTCCTATACAGCAGAGGAAACACAACTAAACACGGAAGTCCAGTGGGCACGACTAGCAAACATTGTTAGCTAGAGTAGTTTTCAACTGAAACAACATGAACCGCACGAACCTGAGAACGCTCACCCATCATGCGTTCCAAATGACTGATTTTTGTTTGCATTTCTGTCTTTTCAGCGACCAGAACACCGATCGTTTGAGCATGAACGCGGATCTGGAATTTAGGGTATAGGAAGGGACAGATGTCAACGGCATTATTTCGCAAACGGTTGTAAACAGAAGGTCGTTCGTTCAGTGACGTTTTATATCCGACTCACAAACATAGGCAAAGTTAAAGCAGTTACACGTGTTGGGGTACTCCACAGCAAACGACGTGTGTGTCGTAACATGGAGAGGAATATCAATACTTCAGGCTACAGATAAATATGCTCGTTCCGTTACGGTCAGTCACGTACAGCAAGTTCACAACGAAATCGATGATGTCTACCACAAGGATTCCGCCTCCTCGTCCCCTCGAAATCTAGTTGTGGAGTAACTGTTTTAACGTGAGTTTATAACTATTGACACAGTGGGAGGTATTTTGTTTCCAAATAATCGACACTATTTAAGGATAAGGAATACAGTAACACAGAATACGCTTTGGACAGCCCCGTGTAAACGCTAATACATCCTACGTGCGTTTTGCGTCTCAAAAGTGCAACACACCATTGGTCACCAACTCAGGACTTTACAACAAAAAATCAAGAGTATGCAGATAAATTAGTATTTGTAAGGTAACGACGGCATCTCAGGGGAATTGTCAAAAATGTCGATCACCTCAATTTTTTGCTAAACATGTAATAAACAAGACACTCGTAAGTCATTTGGGAAATGATTGTACACAAAAGTAATGTGCTCTAGTCCGTCACCACTACTGCATTCGCTACAGTGTTGGCGTAAACAAACAAGCAATGCTAACGTTGAGCACAGAGCATCTGGAAAAATCCGAGACAAGGAGGTCATATATCTGTTCTAATATTATCGGTTGCACTAACATAACTGGTGGTGTGTTGTGTGCACAAAGCGATCATCTATCTGTGTAAGGGCTACTGAATGACATGCAAAGGCTAAATGTGTCGATGTAAGCAAACCACCATAAAGAAACTAAATGTCAATCTGAGCCGTGATTTTTGAGTTGCATACAAATGACGAATCCTGATACTGATCGTAGACAATATGAGATATGATTTTACACTGCAACCCAGGTGCGCTGAGTCACGTTCACCTTGTCATTGGTCATCATTTTAACCACCGTTCGCCGGTTACACTGTTGTACAAAAATTGGACGGTGAATTCCAGAGCGGCACTCGCACACGCGCCCGTAAACAAAACAAATGGTCAATTGGTACCATTTGGCTGGCTCGGATCTGACACTGAGCGGTTCTCTTTCTCGATTAGCCGCAGTTTAATGTTCGTTTACTTAATCGCCGTTACTGGTCGCCTTAAATGACCTCTGATGAGTATTACTGATGTTCATAATAGTCGACTTCCGTATCGCCGTATCTGTCGGTGCCCCACTTGATTTGATAACATAACCCGAATATAAGGAAAAAGAAACAATATCATCAATAAAAATATGTTTTGAACAAGGTAGTTTACGTTCAAGGACGACAAAACTCCAGCACAGAACCGTATCGGTCAATTGGAGCTATTTGGTTGTGCAATGACGTCATTCAGAACGGATAATATTAACAAATGTTTCTGCAGTTGGTACACGTAGTACACCTGTCTATTACAATTACCGGTCGACAAAGTAACATCAACTATGTGACTCACTACTGAGGTCGAATCTGTTAAAGTTAGTAGTCATTGAAAAAATGACCATGAAATTTAGAGAACTGTCTAGGACAGTACGGTTATCATCTTTCAACCGATCTGTCTCCGAAGAGATAATCAACGAAAGGCCTCAGTTTTGACTTGGTCTATTTGGCTGCCACCATGACAATCTCTGTATATTTTAGACGGAATCAATGAGAATCAACTGAAGGGGAAACAACCAGTGGTTTGCGTTTGGCAGTAAAAACCAAAAACACGTTAAACAGTGACTAAAGCTATATCAACGAAGACCGCATGAGGCATATGTTACATGTGTGATAAACTGAATACTTTCTATTAGCATAAATCAGTTAGGGCTTACGCTGAACTGCCTGACTGTTTTAGCAACAACGGCATCATGTCAAGGCTGTTCGCTTTCACTATCTTTTCATTTTGTCATAGGAGGATTTATGTCTGTTACACTCAAAAAATTGCTGTGGACTTCCTGCCCGGTGAAAAACTGACTGATTTTAATCACACCGACGAAAAAGTGTTACTGTTTGACCATTTTCAAGTAGCACAGACAACATAAGGCGCAATTTCGTGCTATACCATGTATTTCAGAATGCGTGTTTCTGCAAGACCGCTCTAGTTACGTGGATTTAATGTTGGATGAAGTTATGGAGGTTGTTGATCAATTGTGTGCAATTGGGAAGTTGCATCAGCAACGAAGGATTTATAAAGAATGAAATGGGAGCTCGAATCTCTAAGGCTAGCGCAGTTTTCGCTAATGTAGGACAGCTCCGGCTACAAACAGGCACCTTTCTGAGGCTTAAGGATCGAGTATATAAGGCAACAATGAGGACTGTGTCACTTTATGGCCGTAAAACTTGATCGCTCAGGATGAGAGATTAATCGTTTTCAGGTATTTAACGATTGATGTCTACATTCGATTGCTCGCACCCAGTGGCACCAACGAGCAAACAATGAGGAGGTTAGGAAACGGGTATTTGGTAGTGAATGTTGAGCGAGTTCCTGTATTCATTTTTCAGGTTTGAACAGACTTAGGTGGTTAGGCCATGTGCTAAGGATGCCCGCTAGTTGTCTGCCACACTAAGCACACTTTGCCGTTGATTCGGCCGGCTGGCGTAAAGGGCGAGGTGCACATATGATGACCTGACGTAGGGAAATGAAGTCGTTCACAAAGGGGTTGGTCACTGGAGGCCGGATTCGTCTTCCAGAATGGGATTTTGACGATTTACGGAGTCCGTGTCCGGAGACGTTAGTTGGGATGGCACCTGGGGAGATTCAGTGGCGTGAAGTTGTAGTTGTGTGGCCGGGTTGTCTGTGAAGTGAATACACCTCACAACGCGGGGTGATAATGGTCGTGAAGAAACTATCTTGTTGATGACGCTTTACTTTTACTTATAGCTCGATTGTTTGTTTGTAGGGTGTGGGCTCCTTCATGTTGTGTTTGAAAATAGGTGTTTTTAGTAAGTAACTTTCTTTTCCTTTTCTTATTTTAATAGCTAATGCCTATCTTTCTTAAGGTTGCAAAACGGTCAATCATCGATGCGAACCATTGATATACTGATGTCCTTGCTAATATTGTTTATCGCCCCAAAGTCTATAAAGTTTTCACAAACTTATGAGACGTTCCTCAGTTTTCCCAACCTTTCTGGCATCAGGGAAACCGCACTTTTGTAGCTCAAGCTTCTTAAACACAAGCGAACTTTGTAGGAAATAGCAGTGTCTGACGAACTTTTGTCGAACGCTGGCCACTCTGATAGATTGAAAAGGGCAGAAAGTGTTCGAAGATGTGAGAATACCTGGCTAAATCACCTTGTTAGATCATCAAACCATCACAGTACGATGGACCCAGATGTGCCTGTAAGGCCAGAACCACCAAAGTTGTTCATAGGAAAGGTGATCCACGTAACCCCGACTGAACATTGTGTAAATCTGAAGTTCTCGTTTACTTGGAAAGTCGACCCAACACAAGATTCGCGATTAGGAAACCAACAAACAGTGCCAAACTGTTGTGAAGATCACTCCATGAAGTTTTCAATCGTACACCAGCCAGTATGTGAATAATGTAGAGAAATACGGTATTTCTGTTAGCAGTGAAGCTATTAACGCAAACTGACAATTAAATACATCACAAACTTTGTATGACAACGAAACCGCTGAAAATGGAAAATGCTACCTGCTCTTGTGCTCTGGATAGATCTCGATTAGCGGACTGTTCGAAGTTTGATCGGTCAATTGCTGCGGCCGAAATCGCATTTGTCGCTTGTTCTTGTACGGACGCCAATTTGGCAAGTGTGCGCTCGTGCGCACGATCTCGTTTCTCCAGCAAGGCGGCTAACTCCACGTTACGTTCCTATGTATGAACAATATACATCACTTTGTTAATTGTCCGTTAAAACTGTAATGAAACAATCAGGTAAAAGTTTACCCAGTTGTCTCAGTTAAATGCACAATATACTCTCAGAGTAGCGGTGTTTTCAGAAAGCCAAATGAATGGAGCAGGGACGTGACTTCGAGACAAAAGAAGTCGGACAAGGAACGCTGCTACTCAAACAATATTTTATTAAGTGAACTGAGCAAACAGTCAGAATCATAGACTGGTCAAAAACCGTACCGTCATGCATATCAAGCTAGTGCTTGCCAATATATGGGTCCCGTATCTAGACAAGAATGCGCAACCATTAAGGTTTGAACTCGCAATCATTACAAAACAAACCCGATGAGTTATAGAATAAAATAAACTTCGACCAGACAAGAAAGTGGAATACATTCACTCTTGCACCACAAGAATTTAACCGTCACGTGGCTTACGGGGACACACACGTGTACTGGATATAGCCGGACTAAGAAGAGCCAGAAAGAAGCGACCGAAGTCATCAGCGTTCCAGCCTGCAGCCATACAACTTAATCGGCGTTTTTATCATCCAACTATCTGTAGTTTCATTATACCGTTAGTCTCTGGCCAGAAAGTATAGTAGTTATCATAAAGCTGCATAAACCAAAGCAACGGCGTTTGTAATAATCGAGAATCAAGCATGCAATTTTGATTTTAATATCTAACACGATCAGAAGGAACAATGAATGAATCAAACCATTTTAAACAGCACAGAAGGTTTAAAAGACGATGGTAACAGCACTGATTAACAACAGTTGGCCGTTGTCAGCTAGACCGAACGTCTCCCACAGTATTCCACAACCACGAGTGGCATAAAAACCAGAAACTAAACACTTACCCCCGCTGTTTTACATCACAGGCTTTTGTGTCAGGTACTTCGGTTAAGGATCTTAATCATCTTTCTGTCAAGGTCTGAGCATTATGGCCAACGCATGATGAAATTGTTACAAAAACCACAACACGTCAACCGACAACCAGTGAAAGCCGGGTCGTACCATCTAATGCGTCCGATAGGGTGGGTGGCAAGAACGTCTCTTTGAAACCCACCGTCGACTTACTCAACTAATCCCCTAAACCCAACCTTCTGGTGATTGCTCCAAAAATCTTACAACAGATATTTAGTTCTACTGACACTGTACTGATGAGCCTGATACCTACAGTCCACTGCTCATGCTCGGACTAAATATGGACGTCTTCAACGTGTGCACTTCAAAACAAACGTCCAGAAGTCGTTCTCGTAAGGAGACTAGACTCAACGGAATTCTGCTGTACTTCCGGGAATACACTCTAGGAGATCAGTGAAAGTATCAAACCGACGATGCACATATTATACGCCTGGTATTGGTCGCATGCTTTGGATGACCTTACGGCCGCTGTTCAAAGTCTCATTGGCGTAAAGTAACCTACAGCAAGGCAATAGTGGTCGGAATGGTTGATTGGAGTCCTGTGTGCTATCTGTTTGACCCAGGAGCAGCAAAATACCGGCGCAGATTTTCCGCCTCATGGAAGGCCGACGCGTCCTGATTATACATACAGTAAAGGATTGCTTACCGATTATTTTTGAGCGCCACGAAAAGCGTCAGATGTCATCACATCACTCCAAATACTTCAAGATGCGTTTTGTAGCCACAGAACACTCTGATGAGTGATTACACAGGTTTACGTTCAGATGAGCTGAGGTCATTGGTCAGTTGGTGTTTAAAGTGGTAAATCAGCAGCAGCTGGAAAATACAAAGCAAAACAAAGGCTTGTATTTTCATATGTAAAAAGGTGCCGATCGACCAAATAGACAGCTGTTTAATGTTCAAGCGGCTCAACCACCAGCACTGGATCCAACGTTCACATTGGGGATTAAAGGCTATACAACACCTACGGAGTCGTAAACACGTCCAGTTATCGAATAAAGGCGAAGTTTGCAATCAGAGTGCGCATTTAATTTCGTACCACGGATGACAGAACTGGTCGACTGGTGCAGAAGATGAGGTTAGATCATCGATGTTTGAACATCTTAGTCTCTACCAACTAGCATACAGCAAATGGGCTGGTTGGATGCACAACGCGATAGTTCGCGTAACTATCGCTCCAATTTCCTTTTTATTCGCTGTCTACTCTCCTTCAGAAATCAGTGTAGTTGATGATATAATTACATCTGCAGGATGATCGGTTTGGACGCCAGCTTGAATTTGGGCACTTACGTTCGTTCGACCTCTGATAACGTAAACAGCTTGTGGGACAAACCATTTCGAACGTGTGACATTCGATACTGATTATATATATATATATATATATATATATATATATATATATATATATATAAGAAGAGTGTAAGAATGGTAGTATTCAATGAAAATTAAGCAAAGCTGATCAGGGCAGTCGATGTAAGCCATCACAAAATATTCGACTGACAACACTTGCGTTCAACAGCACACATACAGCAGCGCCAAGGAGTGAGTAATGATGCGGTCATGAAGCAAACATTTTCACAGCGAAGATCGAGGAACTTCGATTATTGGCACTCGAGGTTGGTCAGCTGACGTGGATGTCAACCAATCCGAGCACCCGCTGTCAGTGCGGTAGTGGGTTGGTGTAACTTGCGTGATACACAACAGAGGACTTTAAGTAGGGAAATGAGGACAGCCTTATCCACATGTCAGCTAACGTACACTGATTTGAGGCTCACAAGAAAGGTTGGAGGAGAAGGCGACTAGACGAGTTCACCGCTGTGTTGCGCCGCTGTGTGAACTAGTTTACGAAATAAAGAAATGGACGATGCCGGACATTCAGAATTACAGATACCGCCAGCGGAAGCGACACGTAGTGTCTCAACTTTGTCGGTTTATAATTAATTTTGACGGACGGCAAAATTCTAGGCAACCAATGTTTTCGATAACTTATCATCAGGTCAATACCATTATACAGAATATTTTATAAACATTTAGCTTTAACCGATTTCAGTTTAATATAAGGCAAAACCAAAGGAGACATGCAAATGATGTGCGCTTACCTCAAGCTCACGCACATAGCTATTTGTGTGGCCGGAGGGAATTGCAGGAAGCTTGAAAGGTGTCGTACTTGACAACGTCATGGGATTTTGTACAAGCGAAGCTGATTCCGAACTGAGGTGACCAGGTAACGCTGGGCTGCAGGATTGTACGTGAATGTCGGAACCACCAGCCGAACAAATTCCGGATAGCTCAGCGTCCGCTGAATAAGAAGAAAGACCGCCAGTGGACGAGGTAAACGAAGTTGTTAGGTGTTCCGAGGTTTGTAGGATGACGTTTAACTGCTGAGATAGTTGTAGCATCTTCTCCGTTGTTGCAGTTGGTCTAAAAGCAAGGGAGATTAGGGATTTGCCATGCAACTAGTAAGGTGAAGGTTTCCGAGGTAAAGAAGTAAGGAACGTAAGATGCCGGTAAATGCAAGTCACAGATTAATACGTGTACGGGACTAAAGCCTTTGTTCATGACAAGATGGTAGCGAAGACGAACCTCTATGACTTCTCATCCTCATGGTAGGAGTCCAAACGTGACATCAATTGTGATGGCTGGGATTAAGAAAATTTGTCAAAAAACAATGGCGTTCTCCCTCCTTACCATCCGACAACGGACCAGCGGATACTCCTTTTACACTAATTCTAATCAAACAGCGTAATGATGACCTCAACCAGAGTACGAATAATGAAACATGTTATCATTTAACCCTTTTTAGCACAGTCTTTTGTTCGAAAATGTAGTGTTCCAATTTGATAACACTTCATAAATTTTTAATCAAATATTCAGTACAACCTTTAGAGACTATAAAGCATCTACGTATCTTGCGATATTCGCACTTAAACCAGCAATTCAGGGTCTCGCCTTCGTTTAGACTAATCCGGTGAAGGTAGTCGAACTGAGATTTGGGCAGGTAACCTAACCTTCGTGTGAGGAGTCGAGGTCTATATATCTACAAACTCACTAGCCTTACGAGTGTCGTTTGAGGTGATCCGATTCATGCGACCGTAGTACAACTGGACCACATCCTGACAATGTGGACGAACATAGTCCACTCCAGATGGTCAGAAGTTCTGCGCTGAATAAGGTCATAAGAGCTTAAAACGACAATTCAACTAGACACATTACTGTTTTTCCCTTTGCTTGGGCTTACCAGGTAGAGATCTAATGAAGAAGGTCGGAATCAGCAAAATTCCGGTGGGAATCATAACCTCACCGGTTCCATTAGCGCTGTATGACATAGGGCGATTAAAACGGATCAAGTTTACAGCAATTTCACCGCACAGCCTTTGCCGCAATGTTGCATACAAGATCACGTGTGGGCTGCGTACGCTCAGACTCACCGAATATGGAAAAGAGCAGTCGTTGTAACCGGAGTTAGAATGTAACATCGTACGAAAGGTGGACGGATGTCGTTGCAAATTGGGTATCATGAGTTACAGTCAAATGAATGGTGTGATTAGACGAATAGGATTCATCTCAGGACAGGTGCGTACCGATATCAACCACGAAGATCGGAAGTTTGATGGCTGTTGGGGATGCTGTCTTTCAAAATGGTCACGAGATAGTTTGTGGGCATCTTATCAACGGAATATTGCGAAGTCACATCAAACAGAAACCATTTAGTGGAATCAGCTCAAGATTCTGAGAAATAACGCAGCAAAGCTACGTCTGGATTCACGCGGCAAACAAAACAACGTAACATTATGTAAAAAGCACATAAACTCACGTTCTTCCAAGCGTCTCATCTACTTCAATCCTAGAGTTGACTACCACTTCCGACGTCTGCTGTTCGTTGAACAACTGAGCTGGAACAGCAAATTTAGAGGAGGAAACAGGCATATTTGGTTCAGCTGGACACGTGGTAGTGGACATGTGGCTACACGAAGGGTTCGGTGTGAAAACATTGGTGGAGGAATTTGCTACATTTTTGATGGAATGACCAGAACCAACAGTACTTTTGTTTTGGACCAAAGATTCCGTTTCGGGTATCTCGGACGTGGGTAGGAAAAAAGACGACTGAGGTACAAGTAAGTCTTCCGACTGCATGTTGTCATTGGCTACGCCGTTGAAATACTCGGCGAGTGAACGTGGTTTAGACGATGACTGGGTCCGAGTGAGTGTAGGAGATGATTTCATGGGTGCACTGTGGGACATAGAATATAGGTCGGCACCGTCAGCACGACTAAAAGACAACATTCAACGAAGGAGCATCTCAAAATAGACAGAGGAAAACACTTTAGACTGTGAATGTTAAAAGCGATAGGCACTACTTGAAAGTTCACTTAGGTGAACAGTGACCCATGCAGAAGTTGAACATGACCCATCTGAACAGAGTAATTAGGGTGATGTAACCTAAGGTCAATGAAATGAGAGTACGGAAACAAATAAGACGTATGGCATTAGAGGGCGAGATGCACAAGAGGTCCCGCAAGGTACTGACTTAAACCAACTGAACCGACAGTCGGCATAATTCGGGAGGAGTGAGCGTGACAATTATGTAACTATTAAAGACGGAAAGCTTTCTGTCAGGCCAAGGGAAAAAGGCGAATAGCATATGTCCTAGTGCACGCTCTATTACTTTTGAACCATCTTACTAGCTCTTCTGCTGGATCACTCAGTAAAAAAATCGGTCTCACGTTTGAAGAAAGACAGGACAAAACCACGGCGAGGCTCCACACTTACATTACCCATAAACGCGTGTAAACCGTCGCAGTGATCACTGGCCAGAACAGCTATGAAACGTATTTCCCTAGTACTCCCTTGCGAACGAGACAGCTTCAGAGAACATTACGAGCAACTGAATCGAAAGCAGCCTTTAGGTCCAGAAAGACCACGAGTGTCGGCTGCCCACAAGAGTGCCGACGTTCCAAGATCCGTCGCAAGGTAAAAATATGATCTCGATTGGTCAGTTTTTGCATTCCAGATGGTCCTCCGTCGGAAGCAGGAGTGGTCCTAGAGCTGAAGTTATTAAAGCGTAATAAGGCTGCTGGTCCAGGCTTCCTCTCTCCAACGATAGTGGGGAGAGATTGATATAAGAACTGACGAAACGCCTCCAGAGGATCTGGGAGATTGAAGAGCGACCTCGTGATTGGTGCCTAACAACAGTCATTCCCACTGTTAAGAAGGGGGCCCAAGTCTACGTGACAACCACAGAGTCATCAGTTTAGTGTCAATTGCGTCCAAGTTACTCATTAGCCTCATTGTCCGTCGGCTCACTAAGCCCGGAGAATGTCAGATACGCGGAGAACAGGAAGGATTCCGATCTGGTCGAGGGTGCGCCAATCACATTTTTACCTTGCGACGGATCTTGGAACATCGGCACTGTTATAGACAGCAGACAGTCGTGGTCTTTTATCACCTAAAGGCTGCTTTCGACTCAGTTGCTCGTAACGTTATCTG
>LUCH01002750.1:58074-83101 GCA_013368495.1 Paragonimus heterotremus | reverse complement strand
TGTCACACTCGGCGGTCGGATCCGTAGCCTCCCTAGCTATTTCGCGTATCGGTGTTTTCTAGGGCTGATCGACACCATCGGTAATTACCACATATTTTGTTTTCGGTCTCCGCAATTATCTGTATTTTTATTTCGCGTTTGGTATTTCTGCGTATACCTGAGGAAACTTTAATTTAGTGCGCTTAGGCACTAGAATACCACTTTTGGCACTGATGGCAGTGTATAGCGTTTCGCACGGACATTTTGCACCCATAATGGCCGCAAATGCCCGCTGTCTTAGTCAATTCAGTCCCAGCACTGTTCGATCTGACTCGCGTCACTGTCAATAGAAACAAGCAATACACAATATAACACAGATACAGAAACAGATACACTGCTACCCAAAAGTTTCAATACGTAATGATTCGGTATGTGATTCGGTAACGAGTAACAGTAATCGAAAGCATTTGTTGATGCATAAGGCACCAATAGGGCACCAAATGCGTATACAATAACAGCGAGAAAGTTTGAATCAAATTTGAGTTACCCGCTTACGCATGAGTTCATTTAAACAATTTTAGTGGTTAAATACAGGTGTTTTGTGCGAATGCTTTTGCCAATTTATTTACGTCCGTTTCACATAAAGTATTTTTGGCGTGTAACGTCGCTGAAACTCAAGCGACGATTCAGCACATAGTACCCCTTCCGTGAATACAGTGGTTGCTGCCAGAGCCTGTGATGGCGGAATACTTGGCTTCTATATTCGGCACTGAAAAGGACAAGTAACTTGTCGAGCTGAGCGTCTACTATTTTTTAGGGTTAATTGCTCCTTTTACTTCAAGATTGGAGCTTGTCGACACGGGGAACAGTGTTCACGTCTGCACAACAAACCATCCTTTGGTCAAGTAGTCTATGGGTTTCTTTTGATTTTATTTTCAGACGATTCTCTTGCAAAATTTGTATATTGCACCCCAAAATACAGCACAGAGTGCCGATGGATCACATAGTGAGTTTCTAATTGTCAACATATGGTCATGGCGTATGGGTGATGTGTGTTCCACATGGCGCATGAGGTCAATTATAGGTCCTAAAATGAGTGTGCATCGGTCACACCAGCCTACTAAGTTGTTTCCACCGTTGCTTTGTACCCCACCATATTCCGTAATAGTCATCTTGTAATGTACTTTTTCCGAAACAGCTAATTGTACATACATTTCCAGTTACTAATGTGTCTTTTAGGGTTTACTGTAAAGAGGGTAACGTGCGAGGTCTTATTTTGTTTTTCACCGTTTCGTGTAATATACGCGTCCTCTAGACGATTCCAACAATAATTACAGCTATAATGATAATTAATATAATTAATTATGAATCAATTACAATTGTAAATGGGGTTCGTTGGGATTTAAAAAGCCCAATAAGCTCCACCATTAATCGTGTTTTAAGCCTATATCAATATCCAAATACCGTGAGCATTATAAGCCTTACTCACAATGTGTTGGTTGTGTGCATAAACTGCCAATCATTCCAGCTACGATTGTGACCATCGCTCACACATCCCCTCGTACTGCGTGACTAAGTGATCTTGTATAAGGTAGCACGGTCAGTCGGGCTCATTTTCTTAAAGTAGCATAAGTGATATGGGTGCGTTTATCAGCTCAGAGTTAATCGACTCAGCTAGAACAGTTCTAAAACGATTACCGGGACATTACACATTTTGTGACATCAAGTCAACAACTTATGGATACACTCCTATCACAATCCTGTTAAATGCGTCGATCTGCAACTGCCGCGCAACGTTTCATTGAGCGTGCTGTTGGTTATTTATCTGGACAACAACAAAACTGAGGCCACCGCATAATTCAGCGATTGATACACGGGTTCGAGGCAGAGGCCCAAGGGTCCCGGATCCAGTCGGTTTTTCTTGTTCAATTTCAAGCGGGCTTCTGTTGATCTGAAAGGCATTCATGGAAAACAGGGTGTAGCACCGCTCTTGGGAATTACAGTAAATATCACAAAACAAGCTAAGATTACTCGTATAAAATGTTTTTTAGAAAATGCGAGTCAAGTAGTGATTTGAAGCCGTCGCTAGATGCCCTACTGACGACCTCAGCAGGAAGGCTGTTCCAGAAATTAACAACCCTATACGAAAAGAACTGCTGTCTGAGAAAGGTCCTCGGACGAAGCTTGAACAGCTTCCTGTTACGTCCTCGCCGTCCGTCATCATTCGATACAATGAAGAACTGATCAACGAGGCCTACTCTAAAGAGGAAGTGTGTGAAAATTAAATCATCGCGGAGCCGTCGAAATTCAAGTGGGTATAGGTCAAGCATTTCAAGTCGAGACTCATACGCGACGTTTTTCAGGCCTGTGACTAGTTTGGTAGCCACGCGCTGGACGTGCTCAACAGCTAGTATGTCTTTCTTCAGACCGGTATACACGACCTGATTTGCATACTGTTACTGTGTATTCACTTTTCGCCCTTTCTGATGGTAACAAATGTCTCCAGTGTCTACTAGTTTTCCTAACATTTATTGCCGCATAAGGTGATGTGCATCGTAAAAAATATCTGAGTAAGATAGTTTCATGCCTTAAAACTAATAGAAACATATGCAGGTATTTATGAAAATGTGCGTGGACTCGTGACCGCAAGTTAACTCACGAGGCCACGCTTTTTTATTACTGTGAATGTCGTTCGCACCCATCTGTCATGGTTTTTTGGTGTTTGACCATCATCTTCAGACGACAGTGCGTCAGTAGTTCACACTGATGCTTGACTCTCACGTATCCTTTGTTTGCATTGTTCCAGGGTCACATTAGCCGAGTAGGATTTTAGGATCTCAGTTGGGTACACTTGTTTTAACGAGACGACCGCACCTGTATGTTAAGTTACTCGTACGCTTTGTAATACACAGAGGCCTCATAACTAATCTTGTAGACGTGTTAAAACTAATCGGCTCACTCCCGGTTCCGTTTTGCCCAGCGGCTGCATACAACCGTGCGCTAGTTTCACTTTCTGTATATAAGTGGATTGGGTTATGTTTGTCATTCTACAGCGTCCAGCGTCTGCAGTCTCTAGCATGCAGGTCTGCTAATGGCCTTGATGAGTAGTCTCACGTTTAAGGTTTGATATTTAGCCCTCTATGGGACGTATCCACAATTCGGGCAACGTTATTTATTTAAGATCCTCTGTGGAGGAATGTTGATGCAAGGTGTTAGTTCCGATTATCTGGTGATGTCGAATTGAGGGTCTCAGTATTCCAAGGCAGGGTAATACATCGATTAGATCTCAGTGTACGTTTTGTACGTTGTCCGACCAAGGGCATCAGTTATCTCTTGCCACTACTCGGGAAAGCGACACGTGTTCACTATGTCGACGTACATTATACCAAACAGTGGTTCGCCTGCTGTCAAGAATGCATTCTACGACGTTTTCGGCAGGTTCTTGAAGCAATTTCGCCGCTTACAATCATATCAAGCTAGTGAGCGGTTTTGATGCTCAGTTTGGTTTTCTTATATTAGGAGAAAAACGGTTGGATGACATGCATGATGCTAGAGCTCAGCTGATTCGAAGTGGTAAAATTACTGTAATTGCATGCATCTCGGTCGGTATTTTAAGTACCGTATTTCGACACTGGATCAAACATCGTGTCAGATGGAGACTATCCTGTGCACTTCAGCCATAGATACGGGTTGATCATATAACAGTCAGTCGTAGATGACGTCACTGTTAAAAATTGTCGCGCTCCTTGATTCCTTGATTTGTGTCTTTTTGGAGGAGTATTGTACACCGTGATATATAATCGCATACAGTTGTCATGTGAACAGCAGTAGTGTTGCCCTCATCGTCCTCCCTTCATCGAGCGGCTGCTTTTTGTATTCCTTATGGACGGTCGCTGTAACCAGGGCACGATGTATATTGTCCATGTTTCAGGTTATTTTTGCAATGTCTCATCTGCTGTACCCCCGGGGTTGGGCAAACTTCTAATTGCCTGTTGAGTCCCTTTTTATATGGTCTCCCAAGAAAACATGTTGCCCCACTGAAGACGTGCTTTGGAGACAGAGGCCTCGGGTATCCCATATCAGACTTTTGAGTCGGCGACTCGGATTAGGGGCCATTAAGTCAGCCCTCTTCCTTCGTATAAACTATGTGGAATTATCCTGAGTTATAGTTCCCCTACTGATTTTCATTCCCTTCCGTTTCAAATTTTCATCTCTACAAGCGCTTTATGTCCGTAATGTCCCACAAATAGGGCCGCAAGGTTCTTCGGTGAGCACTCTGTCTAGCCTGGGGCTAGACGTGTGCCGTGCCCCTGTATAGCACCCTTACGGTTTTAACGTTGTTCGCTTGGATTTGCCCATGGATAGCGCTGTGGATCAGCGGTTCTTCCTTAGGGTCTCTGATGATTGAAGCCGAATTCCTCGTTCAAGCTGGAATGCGTAATGCACCGAGCTCTAAGACAGAGCGGAACTTGCTCAATTGAATCCCATCGGTTGGTTGCCTGTATGCCCTCGGACTTAGTACTTCAGTCAAAGCCGGTTGACAGCCCGGAAAGACGCTTGCTTCCCATAGATGCACATGCCTGGACAGACAGTAGTTCATGTGTTATCACGAACGCTGTCGACGATGTCGTCTGATTTTCTGAGTCAGACTAAGCATTCGAACATCGTTTGGCTTGCTGGTGATGTGAACGTCCAACTTGGTCGGCTTACCCTAGAAGAGAAACAGCTACGTTGTACGTTCGGTGTTTGTGTACGACGCACTAACAGTTACGATTGACTGTCAGTTATTTGCATCTCATGACCCTGTAAATCGTGTTGTGTATTTCAGCACAAATAACGATAATGAGTCAAGTGGAAATCACCCTGTACAAGTCAACCATGAGCGCAATTTATATCGTCTTCAGCTGTTGGTGGTGTCAATCCAGTAAAGATAGCCTATCATTTTAAAGTAACAAGCCGGACTCAGATCTTGTTGTTGTTAGTGCGGGTTTTGTTTAACCATTTGGTCAGAGATTGTCTCCTCACAAATATAAGGTAATCAAATGTAACGTGAGTGTTGAATGTGCGAAACATTTATCAAACAGCACTGGCGGTTGAGTTACCCGGGTCCCAACGTTGGAGTGATCCAAACGAACGCTAGGCAAAAATCTCAAGAGCTTTGCAAGCCTCTTGCGAAGAGGTCTGTTCCAGTGGAGCGCAGTGGATATTGCAGAGGTGGACTTCTGCTCATTCAGCAGAACTTATGTGCGGACATCGACTGGTCGCCCCGATTCTGAGCTGAAGCATAAGTTTGTGAAAAGTTTGTCTGAGGACCGTGAGACCTACCTGGTCGAGTGCGCCACAAACACGAAAAAGCCATTTTTATTGGGTAATATCCGGGAGCTTTTCCCCCTGGTCATTGGTTGTATTGACCGTCGATAAGTTTATAGTTACGTGAAAACGATGGCTGTGTGAGTGGTAGGGATAGTGTGGTTAGTTATGGGGTTCTTGACGATTCTCCTTCAAAAGTCGAGGTGGCACTAGGGCATACTAAGTCCTTGTGTCCACACCCTCTTTCTCCAACTCCTTTTAAAGACTGTCGGAAACTTTTTGTCTGTTTCATACGGGAGGTTGTGGAGGTACATCGTTATTGCTGCTTGTTAACAGCCATTCTCAGAGCATCGTGACAATCACAGAGACATTAGCCTTGTATGTGTCCCATCTGAGATGTTCACGGGTCTTACAGTGTGGCAGCTTCAAAAACACAAGAGGAACGAGATATAAAAAAGCAGACAGATGTTCAACCTGGTCGCGGGGTTGTCGATCATATTTTCATCTTCTGACGGACCAAAACTTTGCTACTTCTTTTCCAAACCAACGGTCGCGGTATTCTTGGACTTAGACGCTGCTTTTAAATCGACTGCCGACGCACTCTGTGGATTTGTCCCTATCGCGGAGAATTCCGAGTAAAGTGTACTAGTTTGTTAACGTCGTTGTATGCCCACTCTGAGTTTACAATGCTTATTAACGGGAGTCTATCTACAGCGTTTCACACCTCGATTGACAGTCAACAACAGTGTCCGATCTCCTCTTTCTTTTTAATTGTGATTGATGATATTCCGCAAGAAGCAGTCAAGGGTTTAGAATGTCATGGTGGAGCCTTCTCCCAGTGGTAAGCTGACTGAAATTGTGTGCGTAAGTGACATTACTTTACCTGGTTTCTCTACAGAAAACATGCTGACCATGATATAGCTGGTCTTGTATGGTATACACTGAGTCTTCGAGATGTAAATTGTTGTTACAAGGTTAGGTTTGTTTCGACCCAATCTTTGTTGTCGCAGTCAAACCGTTGCAAGCTATCAGTCATTTCACCCACTTGGATAGTGCCATCTTCCAGCTTGTAATATTACTGATAGAGGTGGCGAAAATACCTGCTGCATTCACCGTTCTTCATGTGTATCTTCACAGACGTTCATCTGTTTATAAAGGACATGTTTTACAGCGCCTGTGTGTGGTCAATTTTGCTGTGTATATCATGGACCTGGCCCGTTCGTAATGAAGATATATCTAACTTTTGTATTCGGCCACCGTTTTCTCCATCAGTTAACCGGTAACAAGTGGTTTGACTGTGTGAGAAAAGTAACGACACGTATTTGAGGAGTGTGCAACCTCTTGACCGATAATCTAAACAGTGAAAATACAGTCTTCGCTGGTCGGGTCGTGTATTCCGTATGCTGATTTCGCGCATTGTTCATTGAAAGTGCTGCTGGCTAGATGAACCCTTAATGCGGCCAGACGGTAACATTACCGAACTACAAAAGCCATAATCGACCCACTGATCAAGGTTTGCAGATGTCGTCTAGCTGGTTTGGTAGTCCGCGATCATCCACACCGTTGGTTGGAAACACTCTCTGACGTGACAGTTTGTCGCAACCCGTGGCGAGACTGTCTCCCTGGCTGATCCATAGGTAGGTGCTCTAATGTTATCATTTTGGTCGGATACATGAGTCTTCAGGTTGGCTGCTTTGGTGAAGCTCTGTATAGTTTAGGTAGCAGACTTGGGCTGACATCACTTCGCTCAGGTAATGGTGGATGGCTGTTACAAGTATGTGCTAAGTACAAGCTATTTTTAGTCAGTACTAGTTTTAGACGTCGTGCACGTCTTTGTTGTATTTGGCGCTTTCTTTTTCCGAATCACATCCGGTCCCAGATAAACCGCAGCTGGAAGTTATGAGTGGCTTGGCTTCCTACAGGACTATCGTTCATATTAGAGCATCTACTTGGTGTTACCGTTTTGTTCTTACTTTCGCTAGACACCAACCCTACTGATAAACGGCTGGCTATTGAGGAATTGGCCGGGTTGTCGGTAAAGCATAAAGACCATACTAACCTAGAATGCAAGCTTAACACTTCCCAATCCAGAAATCCTAATAGTTGTACCCAAATCTCTTCGGCCATTTCTGATACAGATACTACTACATGTGGTATGGTGAGTTTAACGAACATTAAATCTCAGATAAGTCCCTAGGTTTTTCAGGTACCAGACGGAATGTATCTCTTGGCAGTTCATATAAGAGTGTAGTGAAACTCCTAACCGTGATAGCCTGAGTACCCACTAACAAATAACCTCAGTGATAGTCAATGAAAAAGTCAAGTCAATTGTTTGGATGTTTACTGTTGGGATTGGTGCACAAGCTTAGTGCAGCGGCGCTCGTTGGGACCGTATCCTGTCTTGTTCAGTTGTGTTGTCTCCTGTTATGATCCTGGTCCAACCGCGTCACGCGTTTCCGTATATCGACCACACCAAATTACATCTAGTTGGAGAGTTCCAATTGATTGAGTGCTGATGGTGACTGCGCGCATGCGTCCATATATGTGGAAGAGTTTCCGAGCCGATGAATTTGTGGACGTGCATGTGCAGTTTGGGACAATGAGTGTCACTTAGACTAGACGGCTTGGCACGTGATGCGCCGCGTGAGAAGACGAGACGACGGCTACAAGGGGATGTCCGCAGAAAACTCAGGCGCAGCCTAGTCGCCAATCATGAGGTTTGACTAACGGGAAAGCTAAGAAAATAGAAGCCACTTTTGCTTTAGAGAACACTGGCAGGTTCTTCAGGGTTATTCCTACTACTGGTTCAGTGCGTCCATCTGTCAATGAAGTTTTCAGCGACTCAGACGGCACATTCATCTATAATAGGTCCAGAAAGTCAGAACACTGGACAGAATATTTTGAGGCCCAATCTAGCTGGATTGTTTCCACTGTGTTACCTTTGCGAACTTGCAGTATGGTATATCGATTTAGTTGTTCCAACTCGTATGTATCATGGAGAGCATTTGCTGTTTGCTGGGGTTGCTTTATAGTAGTTGTAACCAAATCAGGGATTCTTACAAAACCATTGTCCCAGTCATCACTGGGTTCTGCATCCATTATACTTCATAGGTCCACTGCAGCCCAGGAGGTGAACATTGTGGAAGAACAGGCAGGGTTTCGTCCTGGATGAGGATGTATGGATTAAATTTCAACCCTTCGTCAAATTTTTGAGCGGCGTCATGCATACCACCGACTCAGTAGATCAGCCCTCGCTTTTAAAATTGCCTAAAAGCAAGGTTTTACCGAGCAAGGACGTTAACACACTGTCGGCACATTATTCCAGTAATTCAGCTTAGATTAAAATTTACCGCGAACTTTTTTCATCGACTTTGGTTACACGAGCAGTTTACGTTAAGCCTATCCACTTCCATCATTTTTGTTTAATTTTGTCATGGACGATCTAATGGAGTACCGTCTGCGGCACCCAAGATGTTGACGTGAACTTTCTACCTATTGGAAGACACTGGCTTTGGTTATGCTGTTTGACAGTTTTCAGACGACACAAGCAATGTCAGAGGCTAATTGCAAGGTGCTTCCGTGACTTCTGTGGTTATGCAGCGTTGGTTACCCTAGGACACCTGAATTTTAACGGTCGCGTATGCAAGGCTGCTGTGTTACTGTACATCTGCGAAACCTGGCGGTTCATAGTAGAAGACGGGAACCGTCTTAAGGTATTCAGCCATCAGTGTTTACTCTCGATCGCCCACATCGGGTGGCACCAACGAGTAAGCGACAGAGAAGTTAGAAGCAGGTATTTTATAATGAGTTCACTTGTTCAGTTTTTAGGTGTGGAGAAACGTAGGTGGGTAGGCAGTGTATCAAGAATGAAAGGTAGCCGTCTGCTGCGTTGCGCACTTCTTTTCGGTGTCTGGGCCGACCGGTGTAGAGTGCGAAATGAACAGATGCTGATCTGGCGTCGAAAAATGAAGTTGTCACTGGGTTCAGGTCGTCGCCAATAAGAGTCAATGACCGAAGGCACCTGATTGGGCCTAGTGGCGTGAATGTTGTTTGACCAAGTTATCTGTAAAGTAATTGCTCTTATTGACGTGGAACAGTAAAAGCTGAGAAGTAGTACTCTTACTGATGACGTCTCGCCTTCACTTATAGCTCGGTTGTTTTGTGCAAGGTGTAGGCAGCTTGATATTGTATCCTTGCGTTGCAAAGAGACATTTGTTTTTAGTAACTAAGTTTTTTCTATTTCGTTGGCTGATGCTTTTTCCTTTATTGTTCTGTGGCAGCTAAGCATCAGCGCCATCCACTGATGCAGTGCTGTTTGGTGTTGATTGTCACGTGGTCGATCGTGACTCCCAAGTTGTTATCCGATGCAATTAAAGCGTTAGTATCCCTCAGAAACATCATTTGCTATCATGCGCGCTCATCCATCTTAGGTGTAAGGACGATCAGACGTCCATACATCATCCAGTGTGCCTTCGGGCTATACTGCTTGTTAGCTTCCAAATGAGTTGTGGACTTTGGTTGAAGTCCCACAAGAACTCCCCCATTGTCTTAGATCGGTCTCCTTATTCTGAATCCAGTCAGCATCCCCCTGATCAATGCCTCTTTATAACGTAGTCGGCCGAAAGGTATTAGATTCTGCCATCTATATCTAAAACCCTCGTTATTTTGTTCTTTGTCACACGGAAATTTTTCACGTGGAACATTTTCATTCCCTATTGTAACAGTCAATCTTACCGAAGTTCAAGCACAGCAGATTTTCGATGAGTTTTTCGAAGAGGTTTTTGTTGAATGTGAAGAGAAGGTTAGTCCTATTACATTGTAAGTACTCATAAATTGCAGTATGGCGAAATCGAAGAGATGAACGTTTGTGACAACCTGGGTGATCATCTAGTCGGTAATGTATACATCAAGGTAAGTTAGGTTTCGTCCACACGTACATACTTTTGTTTCAGTTTCGGCGCGAAGAGGACGCTGAAAAGGCTGTGCAAGAATTAAACACTCGTTGGTTCGGTGGTCGACCTGTCCATGCCGAATTGTCTCCGGTCACCGACTTTCGGGAGGCCTGTTGTCGACAGTATGAACTGGGGTGAGTTCAGGTAGAATTCATTAAGTGTTCTGATCGCATACACTAAATATTAGGGGCATACTTGTATGAATTACCAACACCTCGTTTGGTGTGGATGAACAAAACTTACCCCAAGTTGTCAATTTACATCAACTTCGATCACACTGGAACTGTATGTCAGTAATGTTTTTGCATGCCGGTCTGAGTTGATATTACAAAACGGTACCGTAGACTGGGTGTAGTAGTCCTCTCTAAAAAGTTCTCTCCGGAACTACTTCTTTATGGAAGTCACCTTTCTCCGTGGAATTTTCACAGAAACTTAGGATTTCGGAGCAGCCGTTCCGCAAACCCAACTATGAGCCACAGTGACCACTCTAAGTTGATTTCATCCTTCTAACTAGACCGTGTTGTTAGTCACTGTAATTTTACTTCTCGAAATCTGGAGTGTAAATTTCACGGAACAGCCAACTTGCTCATTTCGCAAGCAGTCCGCGAGCTGTACCACTTCGTTGACATAATCGTCTCCTCAATTTCCTGCAAACACGTCGCTTTTGTCAACGTCACGTTTCAAGCTGTAGATCATCGGTGGGTTACACCTATCATTTGACCTCCGTCCTATTGACTTGCGTGTAGCCCGGTGTCGGTGAGCCCGACCAACCCGAACGAATATCCCGACTGTATGTACTAAACCCCAACCGATTGTGCATTGCCCACGAATCACAATACGATAAGTCAAGGCAACAGAGAAGTCAACGGCGGCAGTCTGCCAGTGACGTGTACTCGCTCAAACTGTCGATCTGGCAAGACCATCGAAAATGCTTATCTCCACATAAAATTCTGACCTTCAGTACCAATTAAAGGCTAGAACGATTATTCTGATAAGCTTAAAGTGTGCACCTCGTGACTGACATAAAGTACGTCGTTTTACTTCAGGTTCATGTTCTTATGATTGGATTTGTCCCACCCCTCTCAGTATATTGGTATTAGGGTCGAAACCGAGAGTGATCTACCTAGAGGTTGCTGTTCTCCGTATTCGATCTGTCCGTCGTCTGGTTTACAGGCTGTTTGGAAGGTATTTCTCTACTACTGGGTGCGGCGGCTGATTCTGGTTGTTGCAAACTGAAAGTATCCAGAAGGACATCCAGTGACAAGTCATTCCCTTGTCGCGTACGATTGGAGATGTCCGTGAGTTGAAGTTGATTGACGTGGACGCACCCAAACCTCATCCCACTCTCATTGCTTAAATGACATCTCCAAGCTGTTTCCGAATTGTACTGATGGTTCCGGTAGCCGAGTGCCAATATCCCCCAGCCGATTTAAAAACGTCAGAGTTTTGAGCCGTGATATCCAGTGATCTGTTCCCCCATATTTCTGTTTCTGGCTCCTGGTGTGATCACCGATAGCCAAAGACAAACTAGTAGTAATCAGTACTTGTGACCGATGTTCGCTTCAGCCGGAGATGTTTCATCTAGCGCTTGTGGATTCGGTGTCACTTGGTAATGTACTGGGACTATTACATCCTCCCCTCCAGCCTGTTGAAGTGCCCGTGTGAACTTGTCGACAAAATTTTCGGCTTGAACTTTGGACTCTTGGATGAAAAGGTAACGAATGTCTGTGACTGATACCGTTCTGTTTGCAAAAATCTACGAACGCCGACGAGGTAAGTTAGCTTCCGTTGTCACTCACAAGGGTTTCTGACCATGTGAATCTGTTGAATATCTTCTGAAGCGTCTGTGGTGATCGTCTTTATCTGGATGATCTCCGGTCACTTATTGAAGACATTCACAGTGATATTGAACTGCTGTAAACTTTTGTTGGAGGGCCAGGGGATGTTAGATAGACACTTGAAATGGTACCTCAAAGTAACCACTAATACTGTGGCACATCCTTTTCAGCGAACCCTCCGCTAGTCCAAGACTATCGACCCATCCTATACCAAACAGATCCAGATTCGGACAGTTGTCCGAGTAGCATGTCTGTTCGAACATCTTGTTCTGCGGGAAAGTTCACCTTTGAGACGCAAAGTGCCATTGGCTACGTTCTGTACCCTCTTATTTACTGTCTGCATCGCTTGTTTGCTAATAAGCTCGCGGGTACACCCAAAATGAAGTGCAATCTCCAAGACTGTGTCGTGTGATAACTGCAATGGCGTATCACTGGTGGAAATGGTGATGAATTTTCGGCGGCTAGCGAAGTTGACCTTTTACGTATCCAAAAGAGATATCTACTTTACGAAACGCTTCCTGATTGACTGCCTTGTATGCGGTCTGCTAGATGTAAGCCGTATGTCAGATTGATAGCGATCTTTCCTGTGGCCTCGTCGACTGTGTTTCTGGTTGGCTTACCGTTTGAGTGGGCGAAAGTGAACATAATATCAGCTACCGCAAGTCCAGCAAGCAGTATGCAGCTCGTCCAAGCCCACATCTTTAGGCGTACGATTCGTGACCATTGACTGGACAGCAGTGTGCACGATGTTGAGAGCTTCCGCACCGCTGTTGCCGGATCGTGTTTGAGATTCGGTGTACGTCAGTATTCTAATATCAACGAGTTTAGATTTACATCAGGTTCTGTCCAGTTTGAAAAGACGGATGCGGATTTGCGCCTCATGCGAAGATTGAGGACATGTGCGAAGTCGCGGCATTTGAATTTATCCTCTCTCATGAATTCGGGCTCGGACCGCTCGCATTCACGACTGGCGGTGCTTGCAGACAACGTAATCGACTGTTTTGTTGTTTACCAGTTTGAGATCCTGGTTCTGTGTTGGATATGAATGGCTTCTCTTTAGAGATGGGATTTCGGAAAGGTGAATTCGTCTTACTTCACTTTCACTTGCGCTCAGCTTCCAGGAAAGAAGCTTCATTGTGCGAGCCAGCTTCGACCATAAATACGTCGTCTTATCGTCTGTGTCACGAAGACAACCTCAAAAATCGAGCTATGTGTGAATTCGGCTATGATGTTCGTGATATGAGCGAGGTCGATTTGATTACCAGGTGGGCCTGCCATGTGAGACCACGAGCGGAATTAGCGCATTACTCTCAACAATATCGTTTGTAATGCTTCAGGTTCGTCTCGTTACTCCAGCATTATTGCCTTGACGTAATCTGTGGATGATATCCTAGGTTTTTACTGTCAGGTGGTGAAAGTAATCCTATCACCAGTTGTTATGTCGGTGAACACCAACATTTCCAACGAATACCCCGACCAAATATCCTAAACCCCAGCCAGGTTTATACTACTTACGGATTGCGATGCAAGATAGAGACAGCAGTCTAGAAACAACTCATATTTGCCCACACCTCTGATCTGACAAGATCAGCTGAAATGCCGCTCCGTTTATGTATAGTGGTGGCTTCGTGTGTCACGTGAAGGTTGGAACAATGATTTAAATGAGCTTGGAGTCTGCACCTCGTAAATCGTGTTCTTAGGGTTAGGTTTACCATACCCCCAAACAACTTTGGCACTGTTCTGCCTCGAGCAATCGGATTCATCGGTAACGTTGATTGTCCACACGAACTCAACCATGCACGGTTCTGATTTCACCAACTGCATGCCAATGAGTACGTTGTTGTAGTCCTTGTATTTGCCCACCTAGACGGTTCTCTCACCATATCAAGCATTGCAAACAAATTACCGTAGTTTGCACACGGAACAACGTCAATATAGGCGAACCGCCGAAGAATCCAGTTCTGCTCTCAAAAAAGAATGCCTTAGTTGACAGAAGGGCGCACCAACCCGTACGTCGAGAGCTCTTCTTCATTTTGATGTCAACAGACATGTTAACTACTCTGAAGAAAGGATACCAACTTGAGGCACTGGAACAGAAGTAATGCAGCGAGATGAAATCTCACCGGTTAGAGGCTGTGCACATTCTGCGCCATAAATGCACAACTGTTCGAGTAGTTCTTCAAGGCCTGCGCTGAAAAGTAGGTGTGTTTTCACGAACTAGCCTGTTCTATCGGCAGATATGCAACACAAGGAAATGGTGTTTATTTGCCATCAAAGACAGCATGGACGCTTTTTATGAACAGCTTACGAAGTGCGGTATTAACTCCACGGCATTCAAAAAAAAAGGTTTACGATACGAACGATCTAAACGGAAATATTTTTAACGTTATAGTGTTCCCTATTGTATACCGTCCACACATAGGCCGGACTGTCGTCCCACCCAGGAGCGCTCACCTTCCAGCGGGACCATTTCTTAATCAGTACTCTCACTGGTTTCTTTGTGGGATCTCCTACATCATTTTTTTAACATGTAAATTAGTTTTTACTACCTTTTTGAGACTGCTCTTCTAAATAGGCTGTCTTTGTCGCTGGTTACTTTTATGTCGAAAGTATTTCCTCCCCCCGCTGCTTCCATCGCGATTTTTTGGCCAACTAATTAGGAAAGCTCGCTGTGTGTTGTTTGTCGACATACGACTTTACATGTCGCACTTTTGTGCACAAACTGTTACAACAATCGATTTTACTTATGCACTGAGTACAATGGACTATTATATTGGTAATGCGCCATTCTTTGGAGTGTTGCACGGACACTCGTTGTTGGTTTTAACTGGACGCTGGAGATCAGGTTACTTGAAAAATCCAAACTTGCCTTGGTAAGGTGATTGCTTCTGCCTCATTTTTTTAACCACTAGACGTGTTTAAAGTTTTCATCATTTACCTCATTTTGCCCTTGCTTCTGACTGCAAACGGTCTACAGTCCAGTATATTTAACTAGTAATGCGTCAATGTAGATAGGTTTTTATTTTATGTTAACCCCCCTTTTTGATGCGCTGTTCAAACATATGTTCTTTGTTTCAGTGAATGCACCCGTGGGGGATTCTGCAACTTCATGCACTTGAAACCCATATCACGTGAACTTTGTCGTAAACTGTACAATCGGAGCAAGCGACGTTACGGTCGAAAACGTCGTTCACGATCTCGGTCGCATTCTCGGGACCGCGAACGTCGTCGACATTCCCGCTCTCCCGGTCGTTCTTCGCGTCGTTGAAATCACCGTGTTAACCGTTTCGGTCACATTATGTACACAGTTTTTGTTTGCTTCTCAACCCTGTCAATGACACTTACATGCCGGACATTGTATTTTTTGGTTTGCTACGTACCGTCAAGCACATTTTAAACTATACTTTGTTTTCATGTTGAAGATTTGGGTTGGTGGCGTCGTGAATGGCGTTATGCCCCGATTGCTTACAGTGTACGTACGATTGATATTTATCCTATTATCTAATGTCATCTTTTGTGTATTCAGACGATGCTCGATTACCGGATTTTCGGATAACGTTACCACATTCTGTAGAACTGTTCCTTTCCAACCATAGTTTTCCTAAACCTATTCAGTTCTGTACTGTAGTTTATTATTAATGTACCTCAAGGTTGGTCGAATCCAGTTCAACTCAACTAGAACTCTTACTCCAGGTAATCGGATACATATGGGTAGATGTGTGCGTTAGTGGAACTTCTGATCAGGTGTGCAATAGCATTCCAACATGGAACACTTATTGTGACAGCAGTGAGTAGCCCTGGTTGCGGGAGCGGCTGCTATCGACGTTTGAATGCTCAGATCCAGTTCACTCATTAGCACACCAAAGATGTGCGTCTCACTGGACTTGGTAGATCATCCACTCCTCCTCCTATGGCGCCGCACTTTTGCCACTGATTAAAATGAATCAAACTAATAATCTTATCGCTCTTGAAAACATTTCCAGAAAGCACCGTGACAGACCAAGGCGTCTTGCAATAGCCGGTCATGCACGCGTCCGTTCTTTTGACCTTTATTCGGGTCGATTTCTTTCCGCTAACGCTGGCGACGCTTATTTTGAATCTTGAGGTGCTTTACTGCAGGTTGCACTTGCTCTTCGCATGTTCTCATTCTGTTAACCGCAGACCTCACCGTCGTGACTTTAGTAATAAGAGAGGGTCCCATATTGCTTTACGTCACTCAAATGAGGGCTGTCTGCGTGTACTGCTCCTCCAAATGGGGAGTACAAGTGGAGTCGTACAAAGCTCGGGATCAACTTCCGAACTGCTTTGTGGACACTGAAGTCGATGGGCAACCCCAATACTTGGCGTGGTTTTTACCGATTGGCTCGATTGTCATCAATCGGTGCACGGTATGTTTTAAGTGGAACAACCCCCGTTGTGTAAGCGTGCTTGTATTCTCACATCGAATTAGCGCGGTGCACGATGCATGCTTGTGAGGCCTATATGGACGGTTTGGAGAATCCATTATATTGCGTTTAAGTGATCGATCTATAGAACTAACCGTCCAACTTCTAGTGTCGCATCATGAAGCCTACGATGGCTGACTGAGATTGTTCGAGTTTGTTATGGGATTAGACCGTCACTGTTGGAAGGCGTATCCTCTAACGAAACAGCCAGGACGCATTACGCCACACCGATCGATCGGCTTAGTTCGGATGGTATGGTCGTGGGTGGTGGTATGGTTCCACTCGACCAGTCAGATTGCAGCTTTGATGTCAAACGCTTATGCGCCATCTGGATTGTTTCCTCGCATTGTTTTTTGATGCCCTCTGTAACGTGATTCACTCTGACGCCATGGCGGCCATATATGACTGTTTCATTTGATTCCGTCTATATCTGTCGGCCGTTTATGCTAATCGTTTCGTCCTATAAATGTAGAGCTTCTGTAGCCTAATCTTGTCTTTCTCTTTCAATAAACGGTTTTGCCGTGTCTCCTCGGTTTTGGATCAAGCGACCGGGCGTGTAACCAAGGCGACGATCCAATAGTCACTCTGTTCAGCGGTGCTGCCGCAATGATTTAAGAACCTTACTGTATGTAACGAAGTTATCTAAAAATCGGGTAGCCCTATTTGAGTGGAAACAAGATGGCGACGTCGATTGTTAAGATGCAGTGAGGTTGGTTCACATACAAATGGTGTAACGTGCACCCTGATTCTCTGTAATTTTATGTCACTTATGTTATAAAATTCTTAACTGGAATCCGACTTCTATAATTACCAGTAATCGACCTGAAGGCGTTTGACCTTATCGTTCATCGACACAAGCAGCAGAATAATGGAATTAGTGGCTAGATCACTTGAGGTAAATTCCAACAAATTTTGTATGCAGGGCTTTCTGAGTAGTGGCGTACAGGTGAACCAGTGTCGTGATGAATTGATCAAGCTAGGTTACTCTATCACTATGCATATTTACATCTTGGTGTTCATCGTAGCTCGCTTAGATTGTAAAACCTCAACAATCCGGTGACCTAATTTACCTAGTTTGGGCAAGCGACAGTCTACCACTCTGTATTAACATGGTATGTGGCAGAGGTTGGTTAACTAAGCCCAGAATAGCCCACACCAGCTTGCCATAGGGCATTTACAATTTTTAGTCTGTGGACTGGCGATACAAAACCGAATGAGCTGGGATGATGTGGTTCACCCCAACTGGTCTTCCAAACATGTCGGGTCTGTGAACGGTCTTTAGATATCGCTGTGGCGCGATCAAGCTCGTCAACATAAGGTAACTGGTCTGTCTGTATCACCACTCGGCTTCAAACCCCAGTCCTTTCGCTGACGTGGCCCAAGGTTGATGCCAAGTGACGGTCGATTGATGTGCCAAAGGCTGACGGTAGCTGAGTTCTGAGAGTCAGGATGCGCCCTTGATTACGGTGGAGAAGACTATTTACCCAACGGGGTGTGATGCTCTGTTCACTTTTGAATCCGTCGAAGATGCTTTTTTCATTAGTGAGTGGGATTTGCTTGCACCGGGCGCTTCCGTTCCCAAGTTGTGTCGCACCATTTTGATCTGTGATGCCGTCACAAACATTCTGGTCCTTGTCGTTCGATTTCAATTCTTGCCGTTTTTCGATCACTGGTAAACAGTGGCGAATGCGAGGGCTGCGACAAGTTGTGGATGAGGCTCTATCCGTACTAATTCCCGGCAATCAAAATATCGCTCAACAAGTTCAATGGTCTGTGTTTTCAATTTCCAGAGAAGTGGAATCATCGGTTGGCGCTCACAGGTCGGTTACTATCTCCCCTCGAAATTACCAGGTAATCTGAGCATTACGCGCTAGTGATTATGGCTGGTCGTTTACATATGATAATTCGGTCATGCGTGATGGGAGTTCAGTGGCGCGATCGCCTTATGACGGTTTGGCTGGAGTTCAACGGCTTGTGGTGCCAAGTATATGTAAAACTGACAAGCTCTAACCTAGGTGAAACTCGGATGTGCCTATTGTTTTCGAAGGGGCTGACCAGAAAGACTATGGGATTGAGGGGGCCGCAATTAATTGCGGTTTTCAGTTCATTTTAATCAATAATCCCCGACTACTTGCCAGTAATTCCGTATTCATATATGAGAGGGAAGACTGCTCTTTTCAGGACAGACTCGCTAAATGTCTTTTATTCCTTAGCCTATGTACAGCCCGTAGTGTGATGTTCAGCCATGCGGAGTCGCAAGTGATGCGTATACTAGGTTGTAAGTCAGAGTAATTGGTATTAAACGTAGATCATCTAAGCGGTTACGCTACAACATAGCTAGTGCAGAGTGAAAGCCGCGTCCTCTTTTTGCCAAGTCTGTTCCGGGTGAACTATGTCAGCTAATCTTGCAAATTCCCCTGTTTTTAAATAAGTTCTTAGGAGAGCGGCGTACAGGCTGAAATTGACGGAAGTTAGTTTTGTTTTTAGGGCACGATCAACGTTACATACAAAATCCCATCTTAGAGTATGTTGCTTGATCCGTTAATTCGATTTGCACAAAAACCGGATCATGATCATTAGAATACCTGAAAGATCCTGAATTTACACCCAAAAAATGGAGGATTTGCATATTAACTTGAAGAAAACTGTTTGTTTGGAGGTACTGATCGTATGCCACTGAGGAACGATGCAAGCTGTGTTGAAGTAGTCTAGCAGGTTGTTGAATTGAATAAAGATCTCTCGATCGAAGGTGCTGAAATCTTGTCGTCTCTCGTGAGTGAGAGAAGTTTCTGGGTCAGACGCTTGGGCTGTCTGTCACCGTCCGTAGTCCGCATCTTTTAATTACTACCCCTGCAAGACGGACAGTCTCTATGACCACTACAAAGCCTCCTCGACAGTTCATCTGCATTGGTGCGACTTCTCCCACATCGAAGTCGTATTCTTGAGGAGTTTCCTGCCACCGTGCAGCTTGACCGTCCGAGGTCCTAAAGTTCTGAAGCCAACAGAAGGGTTGATTACTGATGAATAGTCGGGGATTTGGTTAATTTCAAGTTGAGGGATTGATGTTTGGTGCAAACGGTAAACCGCCTACCCAACATGTAATGTCAGTACAGTTCTACAAAACCTGGGTCAGCATCCCCTCCCTGGTTGCACAGCAATCTCATTCCTTCTTCGTAAGACTGCAGCTTCCCTAGGCAATCACTCTCTGTTGTCCATTATCACATTTTTGCGACGTTACAGCCCCAATGACATTAGTGTTCCCGCCGGCTGAGGGCAATCAGTCCGACAGTGATAAGATAGACGCGGGGCACAAAGAACGCCGGAGGGTCCCAAACGCTGTTTCGCATTCTCCCGGCCACCCAAACTTTCGATTCCTCTCCAAAATTGCATGTAACGATACATGCGAACCTTGGTATGAATCTTCTATAAGATGAGGCGAGGCCCAGGAAACTATGCACCTCCACAGTGTTTTGTGGGTAGGCCAAATCATAACTTGCCCGACGTTTTTCTGATCCGTTCGAATGGCGTCCCTAAAGATCACATGTTCCAGATATGTTACTTCTTTCTGCATCAAGTGATACATAGCTGGGGTGAGCCTCAGACCCACACGCGACAACCTTTCAAAGACGCTAGATAGGTTTCTAACGTGTTCCTTCTTCGTCCCTCCCTGAACGACGATGTCATCCAAGTAAACGAGGAACCAATGTGGGTTGAGGTCACTCAACGCCTGCTGAATTAAATGCTACAATGTAGCAGAGGTGTTTGATAATCCAAAGGGCATTGGAGTCTCCGTTTCAAAAGTATAAAACATCCTTCTCCAGTTACAAATTTGAATAACAGACTGAGAAGACCGGTTTTGCAAGATGATAGTACCAGTTCGTATCTTCTCGTCAGCTGCTACACATACCAACGTTCACCGCTGTTATACGTAGAAACTGACGAGAATATACGAAATGGTACTACCATACTGCGAAGCCGGTCTTCTGATTTCCCTATCCAAATGGCGCTGTTTGAAACTCATAGCCCATTGGGTACCACAAACGTTGTTTTTATCCCGAAGCTGATGGAATGCGTGTCGTAGGTTTTTAAACCACGACTGATCACTGCCTTTTGCCCTTGCATCGCAGAATCGGTGTCTTGTGTAGTCTGCGAAGAAGAGGCTCCAACTGAGGACAAACCAATTGACTGAATGGTGACTAGTGTTACGTGTTCTCGATTAACGGTTATTGACAAATTCTTGGTCCTCCTCTTGATGGGTATATTACAGCACTATGTAATAAATTATTTTCAACCTCATGCTGAGTTAGCATTCTGAGAAACAGGTCGGTCTGGTTCAGTAGCACACGACTGTAGGGAAGTTCGCGTTTGCGTGCGTAACTGTAAAACAAAGAAATCCCTACCTTAAACAGTCCAGAAGTTCCACTGTTAGCTGCTTATTAATTTCCAACTGGTTTGTCTTTTTTGGTGGCCAGCAAAAATGTAAACAATAGCGTATAGTGCTGTTTATTGTGGTTCAAAAGGACCGAAGCGTTCAAACTCGTTCGCGGGACCAGTAATTGTTGTCTACTCAAGCTTATTCGATTCATACGAGTCTCATATACTGTTACAGAGGAATACCTTTAAGAGATCTATAGTGACTCATTGTAGTGTGCGTACTTTGCATATCTTAGTGCTAACATAGGATGCAGTGGGCACCTGATGAGATGCTGTACAATATGTGTAACACACTGTTTTGATGTATCTCTAAATAATGATTGTGTTGAATTAAGCTGCTGCAGTCTTAGAATTTATTACATCCTTGTTTGCACAGTGGAGTGTCTCGAGAAGACCTTATTCTAGACTGACTTGCAAACAACCAACATAGAATACGAGTTGAGTCCAAAGGCCGCAAAGACCCCCGGATTAACTTTTTTCCTTACTCACCGTCAGATAAATTCTTGTTTGTCTTACGCCACCTTTTGTTTCGTTCGTCTCAAATAAGTGGATGACATTTTATTTTTTTTTTAAATCAGGTCCAAGCCCCGCTGCAAATGGAAGCAGTGGAAAAAATCAAAGTCGAACGATTAACAGCTTTGTACAAATATCGGATTGTTTTGGTTCTCGCTGGAATCACTAACGTAAGGCCGTTCTGTACAAAATACCTCGAATTCTCCCTATCGGTCGAGATCGGTGGTGACAGTTGCACTATTTTTTCGTGTTTCTTAAAGGTACCCCATTTCCAAAGCGTGACTCAACGCGGCGATATCAGAGTGACCACTGATTCTCCAGAAGGGCCAGTGAAGCTGTAGAGGAATAACAAAATATGAAAATGGGGTCAACATCAAAGTTAAAATGCGTGTACAGTCTCTTCATTCCATTTGGTTGACAGCATGAAGAAACATGTGTAGGTTTATTCACTTTGTTGTCAGTAAGCAAATCAAACTACGTCATTAAAACTAACAACAGTGCTGTCAATACATCAATATGTTATCGGTAGTCGTGATGCGATGGGTTGATTTCCCGCTGATTCAATAGTACTAGTGCTTCATATACATTGAACATCACCCACAGCTGTCGCATTCCCATAGACTTTCCAGTCGGCTCATTTCGAAAGGGACAGCGACAGGTGCGATCATTTGTGGGTGATGTTCAATGTGTATGAAAATTAACCAAATCCCCGACTACTCATCAGTAATCAAAAACAAGATCCCCTACTGCTCATCAATACTAGCGCTAACGATCAATCCTATGGTACCGGCTTCGAATCCCATCAACCTCGAATGTCTGTCTCCGTTTGTGCAACCTTGTAGTATGTTACTCACATGCGACCCAACATGTATCATGACAACAGCTGCTTTTTATGCGAACCCTGATGTACCGAAATCGTTCTCTCACTACTGAGCGAAAGGCATCTGTGCATTGACGCTCTCATTAATTATAGGAAAAAATTAGTCTACTAATATTATTGCAAGTAGTACGTTTGTAAGGTCCACTGAGGTACAGAAACGCCATTTGGTGATGATCCGACTGTTCACAGGGGTTTCCAGTAGAATGTTCGAACAGACACCATGAAGCTTCCTCAACCGGCAACGTGCGAATGATCTCAACGCTTAGTTTACGGGTTCCAAGATAACACCAGTACGTATGAGTAATTGGCTATATTCACTGAACGTCAATGGTTGTGAACCAATATGAATACCGTGAGATTTTAAACGGACTTTCTTGAGTCACTTGTAGAAATAATCAGCATTTACATTCTTCCATTACGATGTATGAATTCAACTTTTAAATTCGTTTGAAACACAGTTCCCTTTAACCACTTCATCAGAGCAGAAAGAAGAAATATGTTAGATACGCAGTTCAACCTCAATGTGGTTTGTCAATGAACTCCTATTTGGATTTTCTGATGTCTGCATAAGTTGTGTTCCAAGATTTGTTTCAACCGGTTACAATATTCCCAGAAAGTTAGAGATTCGAAATGAAAGTGAGTTTCATGCATTACCTGCTTAGCGGCATCTTCTTCCTCCTTCCCATCGCCAATGACAACGAACGTTGATTTCCGCCCGAATTTTGCAGCGATTCTTTCAAAGCAACTCTCTTTTCCTGACAAATTTGATCGAAAAGGGAGAAGGACATGAAACTTTTTTTGTACGATTAATATTCGTCATGAAAATGATGGTCCCACCAATCGATTACATTTTTTTGCTGACTTTTGTAACACAAACTTCCCACATTCAAAAGACACTATTTAAGGTCAGTGCCTAAAATCACTCAGCTTACCGTTTGCAATAATAATGTGATCGTTTGTAAGGAATTTCTGTCTGTTCTACCACACACACAAATCCGAATCTGTCTTAATGGTAATATGACTTAAATTGCGCAAAACTGATGTAGAAATTACAAAAACAATATGAAATAAAAATCGATAGGCGTTTCGTTGCGTACACGACAATCTGTAACGTCAGTGGTGTTTTCAGATGATAATATGAGTAGAAACGATTATCGCCTCATATTTGTTTAACAAACTAATCTGGAAGCCATAAAAATGTAGTAAAATAAATCTATGAGAACGCGAAGGGCTGAGCACGGAATCACCACGTAAGCATTAGTAAAACAAACCTCGGACAGGAAGTGAGTGAAACTTCAATAACTCATCATTAGTAATGAATAGTGAGTTTGTATGAGTTCCACTGTTTGCCACATACATCATAAGTCCCCAGAGGTCTTCATCTCAAGGACTTCACCACAACTAATAACATCAGTTCGTAATTAAACTGTTCGTGTGAATGTTGCTGACAATGTCCATCACCTGTTTCTATCAATTACATGTCACAATTGAACATACCTTCTATGATAACGTTGTCGACTTGGGATCCAAACTGGCTGTCAAGCCAATCACTCTCAGCAAATGTTGTTAATATGTCATATTTAGTGTTGAAAAGGTCCGTAGCAAATACTGGTTAGCTTGTGTAAGGTAGGTAGACGACCCGTGTTACTATGAGAATTTAGTTTACACATATTAATTAGATGCACGTAAGTAATTAGTTGGTATATAGCCACTTCATTAGCACACGGAGATGAAACTACATTATTGCGCCAGTTTATCCCCCTCAAAGTATAAACCGCCCTCCCACACTCTGTAAGTCGATATCCAAGTAAGTATGTCATTTATCAAACCTGGCTATCAGATATCGACTGTTCAAAAGGTGAATATTCAGTCAGTACAAATAGAACACTCATAATTGATCGTACCTCCCGCATTTACATAGACTTTTCACTCAGATGCTCCCGAAAGGGCGCACTTGACTCGAGTCTGATTGTTTGTGGAGCTTATTAGTTGTGTATATGCCTGTCACGACTGGGAATTAGATTACGGTCCCGTGAATGTAACGGTTACAATCAAATGTTAGTGTTTATATGGACTAATTTTTCATCGTCAGAACACAAAGAGGTAGTCGCAGCTCGAACTCCCTCTGGACACACAGGGGGAACTGAAAAACTGTCCGCCGAGTGAGGTTGAATGTGCAGCAAGTTTACTCAGTTCCATTGTTTCTGTATTCATAAAACTGTGAAGTGCACATATTTGTGGTGTTCATTGAAATCGTCTCCAGCGTTAATGGTTGGTCAACGTAGAGTATCTAGTGGCTTATCCGGACAATCAGATCACACTATTTTGCAGCAAAGCGTGGAGAAGCGTGAAGCTGAAAGAGTTTAGCTTATCAGGATCATTATAGGACGAAAAGCAGATCAACGTAATCAACTCAGTGCTTATGAATTCTCCTTTTAATTAGATGGCCAACAGAATCGCCCCAAATAAACAATACATTACTGGTGAGTAGTAGGGGATTTGGTTTATTTCAAATTGAACATCACCCACAATTGATCGCAGCTGTCGCATTCCCATTGACTTTCCAGTCGGCCCCTTTCGAAAAGAAGCACTAGACTCGAGTTTCGCTCTCATTAGAGCTCGTCAGTAGTGCATATCATCGCCACTGCCGGGACTTGAACTGACGAGCTCTAATGA
>LUCH01002750.1:34255-56137 GCA_013368495.1 Paragonimus heterotremus | reverse complement strand
TTGGTTTATTTCAAATTGAACATCACCCACAATTGATCGCAGCTGGAGTTTGATTGTTCTAAGTCCTCTCTATCCATTACCGTTTTCATCGAGGATTCCTTTACCTGGGTTTTTAACAAAACGTCTTGCATAAGTTTTCAATCTTCTCTGACATGAACAGAAATTTTGTGCCCTCGTTGGCATATCAACGACTCTTGCTTATGCACTGGATTAAGGTTCATATTCCGAAATTAGATGATGGTTGTTGAAAGGAAGTAGTTCATATAATGCATTTGAATAGAACCAGATGTAATCTCCAGTTTGTAGAAATGGTCAACTTATTCAATCAGTGAAAGGGAACACAATGCAGATATGCCACTACTTCCGTTCAATGAACCAGCTGTGCATTTATTTGATGGGGCCGTTGTTGATTTAACGCAGTCGAAGTACATAGATGCCTAGCTCTCTCTTTCTGCTACAACCACCATCTACTGCCGTTGAAAGAGAGCGAGACGAGTACAGTGGAGGACAGAAGTAAAATAAATTGACTGTGATAAGCGGTAACAACTCAATACCAGGGGGGACAACAAGCGCATATCTACCTGTGCGACTATATAGTAAGAATGTCACTTGCACCAGAACGACGGATGACGGGCTAAAAAGAGGACGTTATAAGAGGAGATTTAACCAAAACATAGTCCATAATTTTACAGCAGCTTTAAGCGTTCGGAACTTTGGTTTATTGGTAACTTTTCACTCATGGAATAAATGGTTCATCAGACCAGGTGAACCAGTTACACAAATGACAATATTTAAGGCAGGTAGGAATAAAAGTTATAGAATGGCGAGTCCACTGTTTCACACAGTGACTGTTCAACCAACTTAGCTGAAAACAGTGTTCAGATTTGACTGATTACACATGTTTTGATTAGTACCCAGTTAGATGTGATGGTGTGCGTTTTTTTCGTATCGTTACAAATCATTTGCAACTTCATGTTTTACCTTCAAATGTATGTTTCCATTCGTACGGCTTGATATTCTACTAAGTCGTAGTTCAAGTCAAATTATAATCCACCACCTGAAGTGAATCTGCCATCCTCATGGCATTCATCATCAACAAACGTTGGGATGAATTATGAAAATTAACGTTTCGCGGATCACTCACTGGCGTGTATCAAGTTGGTGGAACGGTTTTAATGGCAAGCTTTTAATATGCTTTGAATTAGCTACTGAAAATAACAGGTTTTCGAACTGACGAATTGTTTACGAAGCATAACAAGGTGGTAGAATTATGACATCAAAATATTAGTTATGTGGGATCTCAAAAGAGAAGCTCACAAAAAAATTAAATATCTAATGCTTACTGTGGCACTACGGTGCTGTGCCACCTTAGCCGTAGCTAAAGAAATCTGGTCAGATGACTTTAAATTCGAACCTGTGTATGAACTCGGCGGGCAGTAAGCTACCTGAATGCATTCACTGCAGACCGCTCCATTGGTTTACACAAGATAGAGATAAAACTGCCATTCATCTTGCGCACAGAAAACCAGAGAAGGAAGTATGTAAACGGAATAAGTGTGAAGTCGACTAGTGATTCAGTGGTTGAGGATTAGAACCACTGCGCACAACCGAGTGTTTTCGTTCATTGTGACGAATTCACTACTGTATTTGTCAGGTTTCTTAAAGTCTTATCCTTGTTGTTGACGAGGATAGTGACGAATTGATAATTCGGGTAAATGGTTTGGGTGTTCAGCTGTTCGCTGAGATTGGCACTTAGGCTACAGAAACTTCATTTTCAAAAGAAGTAATATCATTAGTGCGTAGGAATTTGATCCTAGTGTTGCACGCTGCGTCTTTATGTATGCAGAAGCATTTGTCTTAGGATTATAACGGACTTAGAGTGTCACTGTGGAGAACATGATCGTAGGAGTCTTGCTGTCATTTTTGATATGTCTTTGATGTATGACATTAGTATCTGTGTTGTTGACTATTCCGTAGAACTTGGGTTTCTATCATTTTGCAGTAGACTGCATCTAATCAAAATTCATGGGAATCCCTTGCGAAAAATTACTCGATACATATACATTTCTTTCTTCCTTCTGAGCTTTATAGTAGTGCAATTTGTTTCTGCTCCTCTGAACAGAAGTCAGGTGTAACTTACTTCGTTGCAATTTGGGTGGTTGTGTAAACTGGAGTGTTGATCCGTTTGCGTGTTTTCGGTAGACTGAAGTTTCCAGAGTTCCGTCAGGTTTTAGGTTAAATAGAACCTCGAAGAAAAGTAGCCAGTTGTCAGTTTCATCTTCATGATGAACTTGATATCGTTCAGAATGTTGCTGGGCAGCAAATTTTTTTTTGTTTTCGGAACGTTTCAATATTACGGACGTTTCTTTCATACGTCCTATTCAAGGTTTGGGTTTAATCTTCGGTGGTGCTGTGTTCTGTATCCTTTGTCTGACTGCTTCAGTGATTCATCCAGGTATAGAAGAACACATTGCAGTTTCCTTCAACTAGTCGTAGACTTGATTATTGGATCTAAAGTAAGTGGATGATGTGGTTGCGCACACTTATTGGTTTCAACTGTCCACGAGGCTGGAGATTCTTTTCCAAAACTCCTTGCATTGTTTTATTATTCGGTGTACTGCCGATCATTCTGAAAAGTGCCGTGACGTCAAACAAACTCGCGACATCGTCTTGCACTATTCTCTTCCATTCAGTGTATCCACGAGATGTCAATCACTGACAGTAGACTGTTGTGACCAATCAGCTAGACCCCATAGGTCTTCACGTAGGTCTTTAACGAGACAGAATCCTGATGATCCAGGCTGAAATACTATTGGTCGCAGTGGCGTATCGTCCTTGTATACTTTCGTTGATCTGCGGAATCCTGTAATATATGCATCGCTTGTTTGTGTTTTACAAAGTTCCTATTCGTTTGTCTCATGTTCAGCTTCAGACTTCGTTAATGCAATGCTGATTTTGTTGGCCAGTCTTGTGGTAAACATCGGCATTGATTAGGCGATAAATGGAACTGCCAATGAGTAACGGTCTTACATTCTCGAAGTATGCTGCTTTTTCCATAATGCCCACCATTTGCCCATTGTCAGCTAGCAGAAGTACGCTGATTGCTGAAAGCTCGGTATTCGTCAACCGGTTCGATGAACAAGCCCACAGAATTAGAATAAACTAAGAACCGCTATGATGAATGAGGCCGAACAGATGCGAAGTCGATTACGATTAAATACTTACGCGTAACTGGGCAGATCAACATGAACAAATCAACTCAATGGTAAACGATCGAAAATAAATAATCAGTAACATGTGACTGATCCGGCAGTTCAACAATTGCAATAGATAACTCATCAGATCTCAGACTGAAGGGTTATCCAACCACTGAACATAAAAACAAACATTCATCAACCGCAACCCTCAAAGTTTAATGCACTGATAATATTACTTTCCTTGGTAATGAAACGCACACAACTCAAATACTAAACATGGCGAATACCCAAGCTAAACATAGTGCCAGCAACCTTATGCACACGACTGTCGCGCCCTAAATGTATGGGGCAGTAAATGACCGGTCTCAAGGTTGACCCTGCCTGCTATACATGGAGGCAGCCGAATCAGTTGTATGTAGGGTGCCAGCTTGCCTGCCGGAATTATTGTGCAAATAATTCCCAGAAAAATGTGTGCTGCAGACTTGTCGATTCCGGTGGCTAAACTTTACAACGCGATAGTCATACTCCACTTGCGCACATATCGAGAAAAGTTACGAAATGAACATTCTAGGCTATCCTGGCACCACCTTCACATCCCCACCCCACTGATTTTGCCTCGGATTGATTGAATGGCACAGTCAGTACTGGAACGTAGACGATTCACCCGAATTAGCAGATTGTGTAACAGAAATCATGGCAGGTAATTGAGGGGCTCGTGAAGAACGTGAACCGGAGAGAGAAAACTGGTATCACAACCAAGGATGGCGTAACTTGATACTAAGAATGTAACGCGGAAAATTATTTTATTGCGGCAATAGATGTTATCTAGACCGGAGCCGTCCTCGATAATCGATGTACCATACCACATAACTCACCAATCTTCGTGGCTGAATACACGTTCTCAATCGGGAACGCACCTCCGAATCCGTAGAGCAGCAATTTGGCCAACGCCGGGATCAGTTGTGTCGTGGTGACTACTACGTTGGCACTTTCCCAACGAGATGCAATTTGTTCTGTGGCTCTGTGAGCCAACGATAACCAACAGTCGGTGAGCAGATCCAAATTGCTACGAAGTGTCAGCCACTGATGTGCTTTTGCACTCCCAAGGAGAGCAGGAACATTGTAGCTGAAATAAAGTGTGGTAGAACAGTTTGTACTGAGCAACTGATTTGTTTGTTATCAGATAGTTTTCTTTTTTACTCTAATCTTTACTTTACAAGAGGTGCTTGCTAACAAAAAGAGGTAATCTAGTTAGGTCAGTGATCTAACATTGAGGCTGCTAGGATGCGATCACACAGATAAGATTGGTAGTCATGTTTTCCACTTACGCACAATTGGCCATTCGTTATCCATCTGCTTAATGGGTCACATGATGAGCAAAGAATGATAAAGCACTAGAGTCCATAACCGTTTGTATGACAAGTGGCTGGATGTGTTGCTACAACGCAAATTCAAGCTGCTTGTATCAGGTGCCGTTAGTAAAATACGAGTTTCACACTCTTTTATGCTTTCGAGTCAACCTCTTTCGAAAGAAAGCACTGTATCTGTCGAGCACTAAATTCATGGTACCTCAGACCAACTTAATAAAAGAGAGGAATTTGCCATTTCTGTAGGAACCGCAATAACTGGGAGAAAAAGAATCGCCAAAAAAACGAACGAGCGAGAATTGTGAAGACCTGACCGTAACTAACCGCGATAACAGGAGTGTGGTAGACACTTCTGTTTATTACGGGAAGATGTAACGACAACCTTCCGCTTACCACCTAAACACTGACAACTGATAGTAGTAAATAGATTTACTGGCACCGGATGAGAATGCACGTAAACCGCGGAAAATCAGTAAGTTTGATCACTTGTTGCTGGCCTTTCAAATAAACAGCCCTTCTTAGTTCTTGTTATGTTGTTAATCCAGACAACTATATCTCTTCGCTTCCTGCGGTTCACAATAGAACGACAACCTCTTACCTTTGTCCGCTCAGTAATCGATAGTCAAGCGTCAATCGCAACTGGTTGGAAACTTAATATGGGCTACACAAGGTATAGACAAGAGTTTGGCTTTTACTGGGGCGTATCAGGAGTAAAAATCTTTTTCAGGGCTGGAATCTGCACGCTGATTCTCAATAAGCAACCGTTTTAACCACTATGTCATTGATCGAGCATTGAGTAGGACTGAATTATAGCACCTAAAAGCTTAACAGCGTTTACTGGTACTATTCAAATTATTTTATCATTTCAAGAGAATACTTGGTCCTTACCTGTTACCCCTAACCGATAACCCTACGTTGAGGACTGCTCAACTAAGTCAACATTTCCCATTGCCCTCAATCTTCAGAACAATTTGCTAGGCCACTTACAAGCAGCCGGAACAGTGTATGTTATAAATTGCAGCTTTCATGGTCGGATCGATCTTTCAGCCTGTTCTCTAGAAGCGGATGTCAGACGGATTTGATGTGAAAATATTTGGTTCCGCATAACGTGAGTTCAATGGCGCAGTTAACAACACAGTTACTTCATGAGAATGTGTGCCAGAATTCAGATCCTAATCTCAGCAAGAATGTGGACTACCAATACAGTCTAATAAAAACAAACCTCAAGTTTGATGCTTCTCTGCAAAAGGGACTGATTGGAAAATCTGTCTGATTGTGAACAGTGAAGTCAGTTGTGAGTGGTCATTTACTTCAGTCAGCTGAAGTTTTGACTACCCAACAGTAGTTGAAGTGAGTCTAGGTGGCGAGGTCCCAAATGTACTGTGGATTGTAATCGATGAAACTGTAACTTAAAGTTAAATATGGCTGGCAAGTGACTCGATCGGTAACATAGGTTTTCCACTGTACTCATCCCATATGTACGCCCAGGCTCAAACAATCACACTATCAGCAATCAAAATTAACTACAACAAACACTCCTCCTACCAATTGCTCACCGATATGCACTGTACAAATCCCTGATTCGACGATAACGAAATGCCAACTTGCGCATCCAATCCATACCCCCACGGACAATTGCAGTGGGCACAGTTGAACTGAGTATTCCAGTGCTGTCCAATGAATCGTTGAACGATGTGGATAGTGGATTGCTACCACAAGCTGTGGTTGTCGGTACGCCTTCAACGGAAAGTCCACAGGATGAGAGAAGTCCCGAATTTGCGGATAGCGTGGAGGTTGTAGAAGAGGGATGTGCACCGCCACCGAGGTTGCACGTAAACTCGTCGGTCGCAAAACAATAAGTGCTAATGAGATAGAAATGAGAAGAGCATTGGCAAAAATTGGCTATGGCGAATTGTCCCTCACACCACATTTGAATAGGCAATGAATCATTAGAGTGAGTCCTTATCAATAAAATGAACCGTGAATGAAGTGCGCCAACCAAAATTCCTATACTACTGTAATGAGGAGGAGCGATCGCACTATACTACTAACACCACTGATATTCAACAGCGAGGCAAGAGCATGGATTTTGACATTGAAGTGGCTGCAGGAAAAATACAGGAAGAAAAACCGGAGTACAGCATGACGTGAAATGGTTATCGGTGCGTGATGGAACTGACCATTGATGTCTGTGGCAACCGTAACGTTTTGAGACGAGCGCGGTAGGCAGATGAGTGTTTTTGTTTGTTGTCATGTCGAAAGGCATAACTAATGTGTTGCTCCCCTGAATAAGTAACCCTTGTGCCATCTGCGTTCTTGGCTCACAGCACTACGTATAAATAAAATGAATGGATCCGTAACAAGAGCAATCCAGCTTTTCGAAGATATGGTTGCCTGTATTTATCTGTTGCAATACCCTTATAATCATAGCTTTCAGTGAAAAGTTAGCTAATGATCGTGTTCTAAGAATCTTGTTTTGAGGTTTATCTGTTTACTGGCATTTGTATCAGGGATACTGAGTACCTTAGGGTTGGTTGATCAAATTCATAGCGATTGAGACCAACATAAGTTACCACTGGATATGGTTCCACTTGGACCAATTCACTTAACTTGTATGTAGGCTGAACAACTTGCCTATGTGTTATTGTTTCTACGAGTATCGGGGGTTAAACATTGTTGTACGATTGAACTCAAGCGTGTGGGGCAGCACAGATTAGCTAGTATCCCCACCTGTCAGAATCAATAGTCTAAAGATGCATTATACACATAGCGTACGGCTTGATAACACCGCACTTGTGTGAGTAACCAATAATCTGTTTGCACCGGATACAATTACAAGGATGCGGAATAACTGTCACATACTTTCACCTCATGTTCACTCTCAACCGGAAACAGCACGGGAGCAGTGATGCACTTATAGTTCGCATCAACATTCTCTTAATGCAGCCAAATCATTGACCGACATGTTGATGTAGTCTCACTTGAATAACGTAGACTGTTTAATAACTGGGAAACAACAGTGCTTTAAAGAATACGGTTTCCCACGGCATAGTAAACCACTGCTTTTAATAACAGCTTGCTATCAAACTGTTCACCATTGCTTACTGTTACCACGATTTACTATGAGTCAGTCCAACTTGTTCACCATGTCAATTGCGTTAAACAACTCACGAACTTCGTGCACGATTTTGATAGCGTTGTTATTGTTATCTTCAAAAGTAATAAATCAGTAGTTGGTGTTGCAATGCAGTCAAACGAACAACAAGGTCTTAGTTCGTCGACAAAACAGGCGGGAGCGATGGGTTTTAGTTCATAGAATCTGTGCGTCTAAACTTAAATAATCAACAACTGTGTCTACACCTTGCAAATAAACGTCACAGGAGTTAAGTTGGATGGACTGTCTGGAGTTTTCATGTCACGCTTCACCGATTACACTTACTTCACAGGCAACTCTGTCAGTCAGCCACAAGAATCATGCCAATGAACATGCTTATCAACATCTCCCAAATGCTTTCATCCGGAGGCTAGATGTGTCTTGGTGACCCTAACTAGGGAGACAGACCTCAGCTACATGTCGTGAATTATCAATTCCACTTGAACGGAAGCGCTGATTGACTATCTCGCATCTTACGCCAGTGAGCTGAAGAGGTTCGAATGAAGATAGGTTAGTAGACTTATTGTATGACTCAAACACTTAAATGTCTTTTTTTATTTTGGTTAGGTGAACTTATCTTATCCTTGTTGTTAAACTATGCTTAACCGCCTTGTTGCTTACTGAATGATGCTACATGGTGCATGCAACGGAGCAAAAGTACCAGTAGTCACTAACGCACTACCGCCTGTCCACTGTATCAAAGTTCATGTGAAAGGTTTCGCGTTAAACTCGGTTTACCTAACATGCATTTCGCTCATTGCGCACAGCGAGAGAAAGAATAATCTATCGGACATAGCAACTCCCACCGCGAAATCGGGACATGTTCGTGCACGCTCAGAAGCGCGAAAATCGTGCACACATGTGCGTTCCGAAGGTCTGCATCTGTTGCGTCCTCGATCAGCTCACGCGAGAGAGAGAGAGAGAGAGAGCAACTGACAAAATCAACAACGCCTAAACCTCCTACTTTCTATCCCCTCTCATAGGTCGCATCGACGAGGCGAACAAAGCGGATGAAAACTGAAACCGGATCAAATTTCACTCGCATCGGCGAACTGGTCACGCCTGTCCAACCTCAGCCATTTGGCCTGGTTGACAGTCTGCGCAATTTGGCGTGCGCATGTGTGTATTTCATTATCGTGTTCCAATCTTGGAGGGGCAACGCCTATTCTGTTGCAGTTGTGGCTTGAACAGCATGTCCCACGCAAGCACAGGACTAGTTACACACCGACGTCCTCAGTGCGTATGTGGTTTGAAATACTGAGTATGCGTGAGCGGTAGCACATGAAGCCGTCCAGTGGAGGCAGAGTACCACCGGTTACTCGGCAAACAACGGCTCTAGGTAGCATGATCTGCTTACATCTACGCCACTGTTTTTAAACCGTCTCCTCAGCCTAAACACGGAGACCGTGTGGTTGTACCGTGTTATCATTTCGCCTATTCACATTGTTGATCCTGCATATGTCGCAGTAACCTAAAGCAGTATTTTGGTATATAGCCATCCGCTGAACTCAATGTCTGTTTGAGAGCGTCAATGGTTTCCTGCTACTCACAAGTTTAGGTATGTTTGAAAACGGCAGGTGGAAGGCGTGCTCTTAACAAAACAGTATAAAATAGACTACCGGCTAAACCGGCGAATAATAAGATTTCATTTTGAGGTTTTCGGGCAATATATATTATGTACCTATTCTGGTGTACCTCGTTCGTCAACCAGAAACATTTTCACCTTCACGCCTGTGTTTCTGGTTCTACAATCTGGTTTCCGATTAGCTAGTAGTCGGAACGTAAGATTTAGACATCCTAAACGTTTAAGTCAAACAGAAAAAGCACGCCTTTAGAAAATAAGCATCTGCGAATAGAGTATGCAATACTGTGTGAGAATTTACTACTTTTTACAGAAACGCCGTTTCATTTCAAGTATCGAGGCAGTCGAGCAAACGTAAGTGTGACATAACAAACACAACTGGTCATATCCACTGGAATGATTTGGTTTTCACAAGTTAGAAGAAAATTATATACACCAAACGTTTTGTTGGACGGTAGATAAGAAGCGTGGAGTAAGGAAAGATCAAACAAAAATTGCACCTTGGGTATGTTAATCAAGAATGAAGCAGAAGTATTTCAGCAGATAACGACTTGCCAACACTAGCAGTATAGATCACACATCACTTCAGAGTTGTCCTGATAGTCAAACTGGTAGAAAGTTGAGACTGGCAATACGAGCATGTGCGCCAAGTCATCTGCTGCTGTTTTCCTGACGGATTTAGGCGAGATGTTCTACGAATTAGTCATACGCTAACACCGTGAGTGAGGTGTTACAAATGCTGGCGACCCATTTGTCGTTGCAATTTCGGTGACTGGCCTCAATGACGACGATTCGTACTGAACGTAAGAGTGTGGCCGACGTAACGCTGCAGAGGTCAGACTAACTTCGCAAAGTACAGAGAGGACTGACCCAGCTTACATAATCTTACCGAATAAGATAGTGAACGGAACGATTAAACGTTTTGTTGTCTCCCAATCACATAAATGTGGTTCGTAAGGAACAGGAGACAAGCGTGACTTTTTAACCCAAGCTGAGGGCTGGACATCAAGAGAAAGCTGTCTATATGGGAGATCCCAGCCATCCGAGTTAACATCCCGAAGACCATACCAGCTTTCTTCGTCAATAAGACGCAGTTGGGGGACTGACTGACTTTTTCTGAATCAGTCGTTTCTAGCTCTCGCTCAGAATTATTGGCGGCTAGTTTTACGTCTGATGAAGAGTAATCAGCGCAGAGAAAATGAGAAATGTACAACGATTTACATTTAGAGGGGATAAATAAAAGTCGGTGAGATACAAAATGCAGAAGTCACTTAGAAGCTTTTTCCGTTTCAGTAGTACTATACACTGTTCATCATAATTTCATGTGCTCCGCGCTGAACAGTATCAAGGACCTTACCGGCTGTGACAGTTCATTGATATATAGGTAAAAGGGCGGGCTTTGAAACAATGACGTGGAATATCCTAGAAGAATTAGACTCCTATCAAAAATTGACAGAAGAAACACCACTGACTGCGATTTGTAGTTCTCTCGGATAGCGTTTCTAACTGATGATTTAAGTAATTAGGAGGTCTCCATCGCGGTAGGTACCATCTGCATGGTATACTGACGAACGGGCGTTCATCTATTGTGCCGAAGACATTTACAATCAATAATAGTTGAGAATAGTTCGCAACTCCGTTTTCCAAAGCGGCTTGACAACTACTGAACGAAAGTTGCCATACACGATACAGACCTAATAACATGCTCACTTCCTTCAAGAGGCCGGAGAAGAAAGTTCTAAGATTTTCCTGATAAGACTCGATTGACGTGGAGCTGGTGCTGAAGGGCGCTTTACGTACTTTTCTGTCTAAAGTCAGCTATAAATCAAGAACGTCCCAGAGCAAGCTGTGTAAAGGTATTCATTCCGGACAAGTTATCTACTGTTAACATGATACTCACAGGTCAACTGGCCAAATCCTAAATAGATGGTCGTTCTATGAAAGCAGTAGTTAAATTACTATTGTTTGGTGCAACTAGATACCAAAAGAAGACCGAAGTACCTCGCCATTAGGATGTTTTTCATATAACATGCATATCGTTGAATCGACTGATCCTGTCCAAAAACTCTTTCGCCTAATGTGTAACTCTTCTCGTCTGCTCACTGATAACATGGGCGGAAATTTTTTTCAGCAGAATAGCTTATCAGAATGCATTAATAAGGTTGTCTAACAAAACTATTTTATTTTACAAATTTATTTTTAAAAAAATAGTATACGTACCACCCTTCGAAAACATCGAAACAATTTTATTTGTTCTTCGTTTTGATGAGAACGCGGCCAGTATTGAGTTGACCACACCCGTCCTTCTGGATTTAATGCCGTACATATATGGTATATCACATCCTTTAGTGAATACACAAGAGCAACGCGTGCCAATAATTCCAGAATGTGATGTTATGCAAGTTGTCCAGGTAAATATGACCGTACTTATTTGTTGGTTACCAGCTGGTGCGATATACTTCACAAGCGCGTTCATCTTATTTGTTCGTTTGTGTCTCAAAATCACCATCAGTGTGTCGATTTTGGTATTGAAATAGAATCACTTAGAAATTCTATCTCTATCTCCTGTTGCTTTCAAATCCGTCTGTTTTGCTTATTAGTTCAGAAGAAATCTGTGGCCAGTCGTACATGACAGATCTGGACAACCAAATTTAGGTCACACCTAAGTGATGTGTTACAAACGACGTTTGCTATTCATGTTAAACTCGGTGCAACATTTTTAATACAAATCCCAACTTATCAGACAGAAACCCGAAGACATAGTGGTACCAACATTCACGATGCAGAGACAAAACGACCCTGACCATTTTGCCGTTTTCCACCATTACGAGGCTCATAAATCGGAAGGTATATAGCTTCCCTGAAAAAGTGATTGGCTGTAGTGCTCAGGCTGATAAGTTTCATGCGATTTCAGACAATGTTTACATGAACCACTTCAATCTGGGAAGACAAACACTGCACGGTACAGCAATGTGGTATTGTCGGGATGTGCATTAGTTTCAGGATAAATTCGGGTAGTTCTTCACAAGTGAACCATCCGCTCATTCTGTGTTCTTCCTCCAATCTGATTGGCTAATGGGACAGACTTTGCTGAAATATGAAATTCGAACCAGCATCAGATTACACCAGATGTGCGCACGCACTCATAAATAACCGCGCAAGACATACAGACAGTCACGAGAGTGGAGCCAGTAACGTGTTGGTGGGGGTAAGGTTGAGGTCCGAAAGCGTGATAGGAAAGCCTATCCATCAACCTTCGAAATCGATTGCCTTGTGTAGCGTTCACAATTTTGCACATGAATTTTCGTTACGTTTGTCATTTACCGTTGCCATCGAAACCCGCAATTTGTCGTCATACCACTGTGAAGAAACGTCATCTTTTGTAAGCGTAAGAGCAAGTGTAACTAGATAAACAAGACGGTCTGTTTATATAATTTTTGAACCCATAAAAGACATCACGGTTTGGCAACGCACTGACTACTGAGATCGAAATCGGTCTGGTGATCATTCGCCGTCTCTAGATTGCAAAGATTTAAAATTGACAGCAATTAAAAGTAATGTGAGAAAATGATGACAATTGAACGGTTCTATCGCAAATGAGTTATGAGCATGCAAATGAAGTGAAGTGTAAAATGTCGGAGTGTACTACTACACAAAATGTGTTCCTTCACCCAAATTTGACAAACAGACGGCATCGATGTTGTCCACTCTTTCCGGACAACAACAACTAGCACAGTCCGTTGCGGAAAGCATATTTCTGTTCTGCTGTTAGGACATACCTCCTTGAGCGAAATTGTATGGCAAGATATCAGGTGCGATAATCCCGGTGGAGAATTACACAAACGGTCAAGTCTGAGAAGATCGCACTGAGTCTTTCTTTTTTGGGGGGCCAAGAGTAAGCACACAGTTAGACTCGAAAGTCGAAATACCGAGCTACCTAGAGAGAAAACCGAGATACTACACTGATGAAGCTTTGAAGCTTCCACGACCCAGCTGACATACAGCTATTATAACGACAGCGTTATCTTCAAAAGAGCAAGTTATTATATGCTCACATAGATTGAACATCACCCACAATTGATCGCAGCTGTCGCATTCCCATAGACTTTCCAGTCAGCCCATTTCGAAAAGAAGCACTAGACTCGAGTTTCGCTCCCATTAGAGCTCGTCAGTAGTGCATATCCTCGCCACTGCTGAGACTTGAACCACGGACACGTTGTTCATGAGGCAACCTCATGTTAAGCACGACCGAACACTCAACCACTTCCTCTTGCGAGTAATGAATATATGATGTCATATGATTATATGCTGTTTAACATTGGGGCCTGGTAAGACTAACTAAGCGTCACTTGTCTCTTGTTTCAAACCTGACACTGTAACATAATACCAGTATGAACTCAGCCACACATCTTACAACGTAAACACTAAATGTTGACAGGTAAATAATAACCCGTTTCAAAGTTAGTTTCCTTCTTTTTATGTCATCATCTATGATAAAATAGGAACCCACTTAGGTTAGTGAAATTGACGGAGTTATTGTACGGTTTTTGCACATGTCATCTGCCTTGACCTACAGACTCCACTGAGTTTGAGCTAAGCTGTAGAAATGACTTTCCACTAGGTGCGACATGCACAATAGCTCATATGATCAATCGTAGCTATGGTTGTGCTCGACTGATCCTGGGGCACTGGACATGTTAGTTGTTGAACTGTCTTTAACCTCATATCGACCTACTACACAGCAGAGATTCAACTAGACTTGATTCAAAAGACATAGGGATGAGGTCGATAAGTCAGGGAGAATAAACAATTCACGTGTTGAAGCTGCTAACCTGTATCATCTGTGGCTTTGAAAGCCTGTCGGATTGTCGTTGAAAGAAAAGGTATATAATGCCTTTTTACATTCTGTTCCCTTCTATGGTTCGTAAACGTAGCGCGTTCATGTTGAAGGTACCAGCAAACTTGCGACTTCTGACTGCATTGTCCCTGTCAACTGTCCCATACCAAGTGGAGTGACTGCATGAGCACTGTGGTCGTTGGCCAGTGCATATTCCGAAACGTTGTCTATGACTATTCAACTGAGTAAAATGGGTCGGTGTCACCTGTCCAGTTGAGGTCTTCGTGATCACTCAACTAGAAACGTTAGCCGAGGTGGCAGTAGGTTGCAGCTACTGGCCTGCCTGCACTTATATACTTTCTAGACCTTACGATTAGCCTCGTTTTATCAAGTTTTATCCTTTTTGGTAAATATTTAGTCTTCCAGATTATCGCGCAACAATGGTACGGTGAGCGATTACTCGAGTCGCAGGATGTTCTAGCCAGCTTCATGACCGTTTAGAGTGAATGAATTAATGAACGAATAAATGTTTTGTGAATAGCGAGTGACTAGGAAAGAGGCGAGCTCTATCTGCAACGGCTGTCTGTCAGATTTCAACAGATGGGACATGCATTGACGAGCAGTATAAGAAACAGCATCTTGCATAGGCATAAACAACTCGTGAACACCTGACTAATCAAAGCCACATGTTCTCTCCTACCCTGGGACGAAGAACTACTTCGCTGTACGGTTCCTATGCAATGTTGAAATAATAAGACACATTCAGGAAATAATGTCTAGGATATTCTCCAAAACTCGATGGTAATCTTTCGTCACACATTCCAGAGCTGGCTACAGAATCGAAAACTCTACTTGTGTAGTGTGCGCTTACCTTAGATCTTGCCCGGTGTCGTCTCCTCGTACGTCTTCAATGTGCACCTGGTCGCAGTCCTATATTGAAACAAACGGGGATTGTGGGATACGGAGTGAAAGTGGGAAATGTAAGATACTCATTTCACTCCAGTAATGATCACGTCACATCCACTTCGTGTCGTCTCGAATCCAAGTTAACCGATTTCGATGTTCACGTACGGTTTAATGCAATACACACCTAATAGGCATTTTGCAAAGTGGTCTGCTGTCATCTAATCAACAGTCCACTAAAAGGGCTTCCTGTGTCCCTGCATCTATACCGAAGAACAACTTGTGCTTACGTCTTGGTTCATCAAACCATCATTCATACCGCACTCAACCCATACGAAGCAGACGGGGAACAAAGGGTCGCATGTTAACCAAGTCCATTAACAACATACTATGGGGCGTTGATAGATTAAATGAGTGTACGCCAACCCATAGGATCGATTGGTCTTTAACTATTAGAACAATAGTTACGAGACGAGAAAGAGGGTAGGTCATCAGGCTAGACGGAGTAAACAACATTCAGCTGTAAGCGTAATCTCATTCGATTTTCCTGGTATATTCTACTGATATCCCGGCGCATCAGTCTAATGTCGGAGTAGTGTTAAGGCAGAGAAAGTGTATGACGTTTGTACTGACTATCCTATTTCTTATAGTTCTTTCAAAATAAAATGCACGGCTATAAAATTGATTTACCCATTAAGTAGTGTCTTAATACTAGTTGATAAATTCGGGCATGAATGAAGACGGTCGTAACCGACATATAGAGTTCATGCCAAATTGCTATGTTGAATCTCATGAATACCAGAGTGAAAAGTTTAACTCACCCCTTTAAAGGGATACACCTTGCTACTGTTATCTAGCCATGATTAAGTTGAACTGAAAGCGTGACAACACTTATTACCAGTGAAATATTTCTCAGATGAGTTCTACATTTGTCTTGGTTGATAACTCATTTTGACCATCTTTAATAGGTGCACCTCCTCACGAGAGCGATCTAATCTCGTGTTTATTGCGAGCAAATATTAAGTAAATGCTCTTTCAACCATCCTGAAATGTGCTAGAAGTGATAAGTCAGAGACGTATCACTGAAGACTAGATCTGAGAAATGAACCAGTACTACAGTATTTCTCTCCACCTTCCATATTGCATAGTTAAATCATCCAAACAAAGTTGACTTGCCTCCAATTCATTATAGAAAAAATGAATGTCTGCCAAATTGTAAATCAGTTCTTCCATACGTAGTCCATATGCTCCAGCTAGAGTAGGATCCTAAAATGAGATTGGAACAAACATTACACAAGGAGGTTTAAGTACGAACGGCTAGGTCGGATACACATATAAAGGGATAAACGTATAAAAGTTGAGTGATCTTATGTTCCTTTCCACAATATCCAATTAACATCTTACTGAGTAAATCGAGTGTTAGGACAATATCTCTAAGGTTGAATACAGTCTCAGTCACGTTGTGTGTTCCGGCCTCCAATTCATTAAACGATAGCTACAATGTTCCTTAGGGAGAAACGAAAATTGCAAACATACAACCACTCCTTACTTTTCCATATCGATGAGCGTAATAGCCCGTGAGAAGAGTGTGAAAAATGATCAACGTCTCATCTAAGTCCCAAACGAAAACGCGAAGAGGTTTGTCGTCACTACGGCCAACTTCTTTACCAGGCAGTTCCACGCGACCTTTCAACTCGCTCATGATCTCAACTCCGCCTTCACAACCAACCCTGTTACGCGGGCCGGGTTGAAACGAAGTTGGCGGCAAACCAGGGTGCGGCAGGGAGGAGCAAGCTGATAACGGAGACGGGCAGGATGGACAGTCGGCGACCGCAGTTGCCACGGTAGTGCAAGAAACTCCCTGCGCGACCGGCTCAAGATTGGACAGAGGAGGGTGGTACCAGTTGGGTCTCGAATCACAAGTGAGCACAGACGACGGAAAAGTGTTAACAGATGACATTGTGGTCGTTGTCGTCGGATAGCAAGGGTTTGGAAACACCCGGCCGATAGTATCGCCCATTTTGTCTTGTTGTTCGAAGGCGCTAGGTCCTGAGGTAGAAAGAAGACATGTGATAATCGTGGCTATATGCAAGGCATCACGGTTCTCTGGCTCGTCCAACATCCAGTGTACGTAGAAAGATTGCTTGATGGTTAACGAACAGAAGAAGTATGGGCTCAAACATACTTACGACATGGTAGAAATATAGAATTCACACGAATGTCTAACAGAACGGATTGTATACCCAAAGGGAGTCAGTCAGAATCGGTTACTTAACTGCATGATAAAGTGTTTCGAATCTCCAAACTTGAGGCAAATCGAAACATCAGCTCACTTACCCGAATGACCCAGTGCAGTCAAACTGTGGTTGCCGTTTCACTCTAGTCTTCGAACTTAATTTCGTCAACTGTTTATTAACCAATGACAATTACTGATAAGAAAGAGAACGGCAGATAAACAAAGGTCACCGATTTTGATTGTGATCCAACGTCTCCACATAACCTATATTCCTGAATCAGTTGGACACTACAGCTTTTTAATCTAGTACCTCCAAAATTCGTTATACCAGATGCCATTGTCTTTTCACTCTGTTGCCTAATCACGTCAGAACCTGCTCCAATCTTCGTCTACCTCTGTAAGATATGGTTGATTATGTCTTGACTACCAAACTGTCAGCAACTAACTTCTTTACCAATGGTTTTACTGGCAATAGTATCAGTAATGTGCAGAGATTCCAACAAATGTGAATACAACCGGTCCTGGATTTTTGGCCAGATTGTATACCAAAGGAAAGATGTAAGAACGTAAGAAAACGCTCTACCACATCGCTTTTTAAGTAACATTCCTATTAGCCCACGACTCATTATTCGTTAACTGGTGAATCAACGCTTATTATAATCAAACCGGTAACCATACGCTCACATCTTTGTCTGATAAAGGTTACTACGATAAGACTAAACTGCTCTTAATTTGTACCTCGTGTACATGCTATGCTGACAATTCAAGGAAACGTTCGAAGATCTTCAGTTGAGGGATTAAACTGTTGGTTACCTGACACTTCGCGGATAGTTAAATTCCAGCAGAATTATGCAGTATGAATTCACTTTAGGTGATACGTGAGTTTTGACTATAATTCACAAACAGTGTTCAACGAACTATTGCTCCTCTTTAGTAGACAAATAACATATTTTAACTGATGCAAATCAGTCAGTGACCTAATTATTAATGAAGGAACCGTACTCACTTCTGATAGCTGACAAACAGTAACCTCACACGTAATGCATACTTTGCAAAGTCTAGACACTACTAGTTTAAGTCTGGAATGAACAATTCACTGTTTCTTAGTGGGTGAATCACCATTTAATAGTCTAACTAGATAGCTATTTCTGCCGACATAATAATTAAGATCCGTTTAGATCGTTTAAGGATGTAACACACACGATGAACTTAAGTTGGTCATTCACAACATAAAATGACATGGCAGCAAGGATCCACAGATGACGATAAGATCGCATAGAATTTCACGGATATTTGTATTAATGGTAGCAGTTCTAATAGTTTTCATCATCATTTCAAGGAGAAAGAATGGTTACCGGACAAAACTCATACGTCCGCTTATCTATACATACTCTGTAAATTATCCTTCATCTGAATTCCTTTGATATGCGTTTGGATATTTCTTTTCTGTGCCATTCGTTTTAGAATGGTATATTTGATCACTTCAGCGTCCATACTGTCCAAATCAATCGGTTTAGTCTCACTTAGTAATCAGGATACGCAACGTAACTCCAAGCGTGATTCCATCAATTGCTTCTCCAAAGTAGCTCTCAAACATTCTGTTTCATTCTAACTTTTAACCCAAGTCATTCAGGCAGAAGATCTAACATTCAAAACAAAGACATTCAGTCAACACACTGAAGTATATGGTTAGAATGGAAACGAATTGGTTCTAACGCAGGTTGAACTCAGATTTCATAAATGGTTGCGTGTCCAACAAATCAGGTGATACTGGCTACATAGTCTAAAGTCCTAACCATCTTTGTCTGTTTCGTTTAAATTTGAAAAACCTTCAACATGTGTATAAACCGACTCAACAGAACAGGATGTTAAGTTACGGGGCCAGAGAAACGTTCACAGATATGATCCACTCTTTACTCATATTGCCCGTCGGTACATGAAGCATTCGGCGAAAATAGCTTGGTCTTTTGTTTTTAGTTCATGCAGTCCTACACATCTACATTCTTGCAACAGACCTTGCACGCATCAGCGTTGTGTATACGCCTTACTAATACATCAATCTGGTACGATGATATCAGGTCGGTGGAAGTCGAAGAAGTTGTTACTGCACTCGAGGAATCATGTGTACGTCCAATCCAATTCCCTCTGAGCAGTTTTATCATTGCGTTTGTGATTCATCGCGTTTGGTAGTTGAACCGACAGTCTCCATGTTGACATTCGAAGTTCGAGTAAGTAATATAACTGGTAATGTGTTCAAACCATTTGTCTCGTCTTAAAACGCTGGATTTCTCATTGGCTCGTGGAAACAGATTTCACGACACTCTTACAACATCGATTAATATATCCATCCTAGTGCTTTTTAACTATTGTTTAGATGGATTGACTGGCGGATAATATGGACCAAGTAGGGTTATGCTCTGTTTGATGATAGCGTGTGTTACGTGGAAGATACTTCATTAAATTTATGAACAGTCTCCAGAACGAGCAGCGATTAACGATATAATTTTATTTTCGTTTTATTGTTATGTTACGTGCCTCCCCAATGTACGTGGGATCTATAAGGTCAACAGTGGCCTAGCAAAGTCCACAACAGAACGTACCCGTCAGAACAGGAGGAATGGAAACGATGTTTTGTGAATTGAAAGACTCTGCTTCTTCGCTCGAATGAAACACTAGCGTGTTCGGACCAAAATGCTCTCGCTCGTAGTCACCCAAGTGCTGTAGTACGGTTGGGGTTGTTCGCTGAAGTTGAACAAATCAACAGAAATGTACACCGACAGTGAGTCGCCTTCATATTGTAAGACTGAATAGCGAAGAGTTAACTTCGGAACATGGAAATCAAATGACATGTGGACCACACATAGTATCAATGAAATCGTATCGGCTTCTGACAAAACCACCTACCTCCTCTTTCATTTGGAAGTTCCAAGAATACAACCTTACCAACCCATATCAGCCCAGGATGCGGTGGTTGACATTAGGTTTCATGAAACCAATGGCTAAGATCATTCAATTCAGTTTGGATTGCACATAATTGAATCTATTTCAGTCAAATGTTCCAATTCATTGTTCAGTCTGTTTGTGTTTCCAGTTCAGGTTGGTTTGAAACAAAGCAACCAAACAAAGTTATCTAAAACAGGTAGGTTGTAACACGGATAACTGTGATATTACCACATAAGATTCAATAGGGCTCGCACACAATCGCAGTTTTGTATTCAGAAAAAATTTCAGTGAATTCTCTTTGAAAGAAAGTGTGAAAGTGGACGTTTCTTCTTCATCAATCAACTCGTAGCGTCTCTTCGTCTGGACTGTTTGTGTTGTCCCCTGCCCCCAGTCATGTGGTACAAACGGCAAAAAGTGTACAACTGACCATATAACAAGCGTAGTTGAGTTATCATGTATACGCGTTCAGCTATATTAAATATAGATTTATAGCTGGTTATTAAGTCATACTTGGTATCAATTAGGGAAGAGGAACAATAACGGTCCTATTAATTCCAATGGAACAAATCAAGATTCTCCGATATGCATTAGTAAGTGTCACCTACGCGTTTCGGTCAATATATCTGACTCTGTCGGAATTTCGGTTTATTTTCTTTCACAGGTGGCACCGCCAATGTGGGCGGCATCAGATGCATTATAATGCGAACGCACATGATGACGATTTTAATGACATTCAGTGTGCGCTATCGTGCAGAAGGCTTAAAAAATAGAACTGACGCTAATCGCTCCTCGCTGTACACCCCGCTGTCCACCAAGCCCTTGGGGAATCATTCTGGATGAGGGGGTACTGAGTGGGGTAATTAATTTATCACCTTTTGTCCCACATAGGTCTGGACGGTTTGGCCAACATCAACTGTCAGATTGCAACGGCTGATCACGCAGTACCACAAAAGAACGGCCTGTCCAATTTGACTTTCATAGCGCAAGGTACGCTGATAATGTACGGGGTGCACACATGGTGTATACGATGCCGTACGACACATAAATGTGAACATTAGGTGCAGATGACCTTGAACAAGATGACAGTCACTGGGGTGGAGTGTGTTGGCGTGGCTGCATCGTGAATGTAACGAAAGTGGAGCCGCTTGGACATGGGAAACAAAACGCGAAATCCGGCCCCGTCCAGTACTGAACTCCAGTCAAAGGAATAACACGTAAAACAAGTCGGTTGCCGAATGTGTTTTTCTAACTTGGTAACCGTTCACTCTGACTGTACGAAAGTCAAATCAACACTGTAGGGTGCACTACCTAGATCTGTGCTTCAGTTGAATAATGATTGTTCCTGGAGGCTCAAATGTGACAATCCCATAGTGTCTAACTTGAAATCAGTGATGTAGATGTAGATTATTCACCCCATAAATAAACCTACCGGAGTTCACTATGCGGTCGTTGCAAACAGGTACACCATTGACGGGCCCTAACAAACGAGGAATTAAAGGCAGATATGTTCTGAACAGAGTTGATTGTGTTGTAAACCATCCTAAACAGTACGCTGATTCATTCTTGCTATCGTAATGCGTCTGACAGAATTCGGATCCTCGTCCCGGTAATAACTAACGAGGAAATCTCGGTCCCGAATAGTACTGCGACTGTCCCCGTATTC
>LUCH01002749.1:40084-80030 GCA_013368495.1 Paragonimus heterotremus | reverse complement strand
CATATTTGAACGTCAGACGTCCGTAGCTCACGTGGTTCAAGTTCTTCAACCACTCGAAATACGAAACCGTCACACCACCAGCGTTCAGGTACAGACCAGGAATAACTAACTTCTTCTCTCTCAGAATCTTATCGGCGGCAGGCGTAGTGGGGCCGTTGGCACCTTCACCGATTACCTTTGCGCGGATTTGGTCCGCATTGCCACCATGTATTTGCTTCTCATTTGCACACGGCACTAAAATGCCACACTCCTCATGGAGAAGAGAACCCTTGGTGTATGCTTCAGCCTTCGGGAAGCCGCAGATAGTATGGTGTTCCAATTTCCAATTTACTGCTCACAACAAAGACAAATAAACACAAATATGGGATCGGCTTTCTACAAATAAAATAAACATGCTTCAAATAATTCAACTTTCAGCATCATACCAAACACGACGACAAACATGCTAAACGAGCTTCACCAAATCCAACAATATTCTTCCGAATTAAAGTAGTATGAACATGCCCCTTCTGTATTCTTTATGATTTGGAGCTTCTGAACTCACTATGGTCTCCTTAGACGTTGGCTATACAGTTAATGTAGCTTTTTATTCTTCCGCGTTGGTTCTACGGTTCCCTTTTGTTTCTACAGACCTCGTTGTAAAGTACTGAAGATTGCTAATGTGATTAGTTTTCTTTTCACTGACTTATCCACTAGACGTTTCTTTAATCCACTTGACTGCCATGCCTCAACCTACTGAACGTCATTCACCTAATCCATGACTTGCCCTCTCTTTACAAGACGAAATTAAAATATCTACCTCATCTATCTAACCGATTCCAATATACAAGTCAACGACCACCAATATATGAACTGCTTGAAAACTTGACCTACAGTGCTTAAATAAAACATCAAAATCTATCTCGTATGTGAGTATTGCCCGCTACTAAGCTCATAGCACGTGGTCAGCAGACTTTGGCCAATCAGTGAGGCTTCACAATCCTTCAAAATTTGTCAGTTATGAAAATTCGTTCGGAGAGTGATGCCATGCTGAGATTGTGGCCTGTAGTCGGTGGGGGCACTGCGACTAAGGACGGGATGCTTCATCATCGTGAGGTACCATGCGTCAGTGGGCTAGGTAACGCATATTTCATTAAGTCTGGTATGTAACAGTTGGATCTGTACACAAGTGCTGCTTCTGTTCTACTGAAGTAAGTATCTACCCAGCTGCAGGACGATGGACAAACGCAATGAATGATCGAGAACATAGGCATCCCCTTCACATCGGGGAGTGTACGCAGCTTGGCAATTTATGAGAACAAAACGAACTCTTTTGTGGCATGAGAGATTATTTTCTGTCTTCGTCTTATCACATTTTTTGAGCGAAAAGAATACTGTTCACTTTGTTGGGCTCGTTCCCATGATAAATATGAATGTTTGTCTTGCTGTGAACGGAGTGTCAACTTAACTTGAAACCTGTGGGGAAACATTTTTCCTGCCGTTGCAAATCATGAGCTACCCCACTGAAAAAAATTCACTAAATTAAATGGTTAGTTGAGTCATGTAATCTGTTGTCTGACAACTAAATAATTCATCGTTTTATTCGATGGTTGGCAAATTCTACTGTTAACTAACTTAGGAAGAATATAAAGTAGGCTTTTGTTTCAGCCACTCCGGTAAAACAGGAGTTGCAGGCACTCCCGCTCTCGAAGGCCTATGTTAGATTCGTAGGGCGAAGAAACAGGCAAAGCGGATAGGATAAATACAGTGCACGTTGTTCACTAATTGAATAGTATAGTTGCAGTTTAACTATTAGCTAGGCCTTCATTATAAAGATTGTGACCTCCTATCCATGGAGGTTTGGGCGTGAATCTCCGATAGGAAATGAGGCGTGAGATTTAATGAACAGTGGTCAGCATAACTGTATAATGTAACTCTTTATTTCGGATAGATGTGAACAGTGGTGGTGTTGTTCGTAGCTCGGGTTGATGGTTTTGGTATTGGTATGTTCGCCGAGCTTGGCATTTAGGTTGCAAACTTTTCATCACCAAGCGAGGTGACATCATCAGTGCGTAATCGTTTCGCTCAAAAAACTATACGCCAAAACGATTACGCACTGATGATGTCACCTCGCTTGGTGATGAAACGTTTGCAACCTAAATGCCAAGCTCGGCGAACATACCAATACCAAAACTCTTTATTTACATAATGTTTAGTATCATCGGTGACGTTCATCCAGAACAAAGAACTAGTGAATGCGATGTAGTAGCTAGTTTCATATACATCAAATTGGTTGCATAATGCTAAGTATCCCACCCTTCATTTAGTATACGCAATAGGAATAGACATATATGAATACACATGGATAAACACATTACCAGAACTAACAAATGTTCTATTATTTTCGTCCCCACAGCAAAAGTCATCTGGTTGAACTTGCTGTCAACGAACTAATCGAATTGATCAAAGAGAATTTGACCGAGGAACAACGTAAAAATATCTCTCGTGAAGAAGGTTATGAATGTTCACATCAAGAGAAACGTAAAGGTCGTTGCCAGGAGTGTCTGTCCTGTCAGTTCTTCGCATTTCTCAACCAATTTACCCAGAAGAACACAGATTCTTTGGTCAAATGTAAGTTGCTTGCTTGCATGACTAGGATACAAAAGGACGATCATGAACACGGCTGAACCTCTTTAGCCCACGGCCTTTTCAATACACACCCCGTTTGCTCAACTACACAGTTTTCCTTACCCAATAACCGTACTTAAAGTTAGGTGATGAGAGTATGAAAATAACTGGGTTCGTATCGATAGCCCAACAGTAAGAATGCTGACGGTTCACATTTCCGACAATGCAGTCCTTGGTGTTCGATGTACAGTTGGGTCACAGTCCTGTCTAGTCGCTATAGTAGCCATCAAAATCCCGCCGTTAGTTTGACAGTCCCTTATGAATATTCACTAACAGTTGGTTTATTAATGCATACGCCAGGTTAGGAATCATATAGTTATCAGTCATCCATAAGATCAAGTTGGGTTTGACCGGTCGATCGACATTCAGCGAGTGATTATTAATGCCCGATTGCAGTAGAAAGGATTGCACATGTAAGCGAGCGAAGCAACCCGTGCTAAAGATTGATATTCTCTTTCTACTGACATGGTCATTCTAACCAAAGGTAACTACAGTCTACGCAATAACGCAACCCGTTCTTTCTACTAACCTATCGGTAGTGATGGTTTGTGCAACCCTTAGAGAATATCGGTTAATCGTCAAACTGTAGCAGAAAGTCATCCAATATAACACGATCGTCATTCTCTCACTCGCACTTTACAACGCCACGCGCTCGCTCGCGCTTTTAAACCTGAATTCCAGTCCACAAACCACCCCAAGTTTCCGCTCACACGTCGTGTGCACTTTTGTCTGATTTGTGATTTTGTGGCTAACGCTTTTCGTCACAGGTTTTTGCTTACCATTCCTCGTCCCTTGGTCTGACTTCGTTGATCGATGGTGTTAAATAGCCACGCTCGGGTAAGGAGAACACGAGTTGGTAAGACACAAGTACAGAGTGTATCGATTGGTTCCGTGGTACAGACATATAAAGAATGAATAACCAAAGGCAAGGGACCAGTAACTAACTTACGAATCGGCAAGCACTGATACACGTGATTGGTTAATTTGTTACATGACTTATGTGGCATAAGTTAGGACGCTTGATTGCGTGGGCGTGTAAGCGCGAGACTGTCTGTCCGATTCCGATCCAACAGATGGTTCGTCCAGTCATCCGTGCTGTCCGCAATCCACTTGCTGTGAGCTTTGGCCATATCTCGCCATTACATTGAGATAGTCCACTGAGTGTCAGAAGCATCTTCTCGGCATTGCACAAACTGTTTCGTTTTTATGAACACCTATCGTGGTCATTACCTGTCAGATATCGTGAACTTCTGTCGTTGGGATTATGAACTGATGAGATTTTAACGGATAAAGTTTCAATTGTACAACTTATGAAATGTCAGAATTTCAAATTGTCAGGACTACTGACGGAATCTATTAGATAAGCTATATAGACCCATCCATCGGCACACTTATCGGAAAACACGATTTATCTGAACGTCGTTGGATTTAGTCGATTTAGATTACTTGCTAACGGGGATGTAGAAAGCCATCGATCATGCCATGTTTCAGTTTACCTTCTTGAAGGATGCGTAACTGAAGGAGTTTGTGGCTACCAGTATGTAATCTTGACCGCCCTCTCTAGAGAATGCGGGCAATGTTCTAGCTTTATGATAACTGACCCATTCAACTCCGTCATTTGGATGCGGTTTGTCTCGCCCGCATGTTTCGATTTGTCGGGTTGTTGCTGTGATGTTATTTTCTCTTAGTGAACGAAGAAGTTTACTGGATAAACTGTAATGGAACTCTTAACCGTGATAGCTTGAGTGCCCACTAACAACTAATGAAGAACGATATAACTGATGAGTAGTCGAGGATTTGGTTTATTTCAAGTTGAACATCACCCACAATTGATCGCAGCTGTCGCATTCCCATAGACCTTCCAGTCGATCCCTTTTGAAAAGAAGCACTGTAATCGAGTTTGCCCTCATTAGAGCTCGTCAGTAGTACATATCCTTGTCACTGCCGCCGGGACTAGAACTCCGGCCACGCTGTTCATGAGGCAACCGTGCTGACAACTGCGCCTTTGACCTCACATAAGGCACGACCGAACTATCATATGTGAACGCTCAACCACTTTCGCTTGTGGGTAATGATCAGGTTGCCCCTGTCCTGCCCAGTTCATGTGTGTCATTTCCTCTCTGTTCCAATCCGATTCCGAACGCATTCTGCGTGTCCGCGTTTCGACTACACCGAATGTCATCCCGATGGAGCCTTCCAATTGGTTGACTGTGCGGATTGTAACTGACCCTGTGTGTGCACCGTGCATGTGCACTTTGGAACAGTGAACGTCGGTCACACCAGACGATTTGACACGGGGAGGTCGCGTGAGAGGATGAGACGGCGGCTACATAACAGAGTTTACAAGCTATGTCTAGTTATTAGGACTGACAAACAATAACAATTGACAAAATGTGGAATTTGCTGTTCTAGGAAAAGAGAAAAACGGAGTGAAATGAGTTAACTTTTCATCTGATTTGCTGTACCATTTGACCGTAAATGGGTGGAGACCAAAACAAATGATGCAAACCTAATACCTCATCTTCATGTCACGCAAAAGGGTTAGTGACCACATGTACGAGTTCGGGGCGAAAGTTAACGATTTTGTCAAAAAGGGTGTATTATGATTTAATCCTTATGCGTTTGTTTTGATACATCAGTCAGACCTTCTACCATTTACTCCCATTTTTCACATGCCGGTCGTGAAGGTACACGTCTCACACTAGATTTACTCAAAGCACGCATGCAACCAGCTATGGCGAAGTATGGTCTCGATTCAACACCAACAGACGAAGAGATTAAACCGGCCCTGTTGAATGTAGACCTGGAATTGGCTATCCCGAATGTAATCATGCAGCCATCGATGGAAGAATTACAAGCGGGACTGCAAAAAGTGATTACCTTCATACTTCGCATGTCCGAAGGAGTCGATCCGTGGGACCATATGATGCTCAGCCAAAAGCAACATCAACGTGTAAGTGCTTCACACTCAATCGTTTGCCCATAACAACTGTCTTTATCACCCTGTCACTGAGAAACGATCACTATGGTAGAAATAGTGAGCTAGAACAATTTCAAGTTGAACATCACTCAAATTCGATCACAGCTTTCGCATTCAGATAGACTTTTCAGCCGATCCCGACAACTTTGTTTTCTCTGTCACAGTCGGTAGCTGTTAATCCTTCATACTCTATATTGGGTTCGGTGTGTGAAAACTTTTCTCAACTGAGTATTGCAAACCTTTTAAATTTAGTACAAATAAACGTCTGGTGTAGTCCATTGGTAACACTGCTGGGCGTGACGATATATCGTAGGCATTAACGCCTGAACATTGTAGGTTTGTGCTCAACGATTTAGTCTTTTCGTTCATTTATTTGCCCTTCAAAATGTGCGCGTTCTTTCCCACTTTCCTTTATACTGATTACAGTACTGATTATATTTACGTGTGACTTATTTGGTATTAATTATATACAGCACCACTTGATTATCTGGTCACTGTTATTCTGTCTAGGAACTGGATCGTTTGGCACAACAACAACCGGAGGAGACCAAACGTACTCAGACCACCACATCTGCTATCAAACCTCTACATCGAATAATAGGCGAGCACAAAGACGTGATCAAAGTGGTCGTGCAGTTGAACAATGTTTTCAGTGCATTCAAGACTGATATTCAAACATTTATACAAGATCGCTCAAACTACGCCGAACTGTGGACCTCGGTAAGTCATGCATCCTACTTTCGCTGTGCATTCGAACCCTCATCGACACTCATTGATACCTGTAGGAAATTATGATGTGCTCTTAGATTCGTTATGATAAAAATGCCAAATAGCATGCGTTTCGAGATCGTGTCATGAGGTCAGTCCTTACAAAAAGTATAGCTTAAAATTTAGTCATTACTTCATACTCAACTTACACTGCTTTAGTTGTGTAGGAAACACGTGTTTTATGTCATCTACGCTTATCTTCTCTACACGAGAAAAGGGGGCATGACGGAACTACTCTTGTACACGCGAGTTTTGATTGTACAGTTGAATCACGATCCTATTGGCAGTTTGAGGCTTTTGATGTACGAAATGCCTCGGTTGTAAGGAATTAAATCATATAATCGTGTTAACCGTATGGATTATGCTCGCTAGGTGAACTTTTTATCAGTCTTCTCACTCCGCTGCTCGACCATGAGAACCCTTCTGTACTTTCTGTACCCTTCTGTACCCTTGATATATTCGGTCGTACAACTGAGGGCATGACTGTTCTTTGAGTGTGAAGGGAACATTTATCCGTCGGATGAAGAAACACAAGTAGAAAGAAAATATTGAGTATTGTGCAAACGGTGATAAAGAAACCCTGACTTTACAGGGACACTGGTAAACGTCGGTTTTTAAATCGCGGCTGTTAGGCGAGATCTTACGGCAAGAAGGACTGACCTATTTTTAATTATTCCAGTCGGGATAAATGTCTTTCCTGAGTAGACTACAATACTATTTGGGCTATCTGTTAACGGTCCTTTTTGGAAAGATTTCTCGTGCTCTACCATGAGGTGGGTAGAAAGACTGAACTGCACAACATAGTGTGTTGTCCGCTACGGTTTACAGGACATGAGACAAGCTGTTTAGATCAACATCAAGACGGTGAAATTGTTATGATTCTGTTCACTCTCAGTCAGTGTGATTTGAAGTGTCAGTTACAGCACACTGATTTCGGACAATGATCTCACAAAACAGAGTCAGGTGTCATCCCAGTTTCGTCTACGTAGTTATTGACTGTTTAACCACAAGGTGAGCTGACCCTATCCCATCTAACCAAACTATGGTGTGTGATACTTACATAATTCTTTAAGAACGTAGCACGAGCCTAGTGTAGTTATTTGAACAGGACCTAAAAGAGTGAACTGCACAGATGAAAGTGGGGTGAAACCAGATCTTGTTTTGTGCGATCATCATCTGAAATCAATGTGCTGTAACTGACACTTCAAATTAGACTAAATGAGATTGAACAACAACGACTTAACACCCTGAATTTTCAGACGCGGTTGTTGATATGTTTCACACTGTGAGAAGTAATTGAGAGTGCGACCTAGTAAAATTTGGCCTGTGGACAGACGAATCGTAGTTTTACTCTAGAACCAGACTAAAAAGATTGTTGCTAACAGTTTAACCGAATTGAAATCCTATTGCACTAGCATATGGAACGAACTTCTCTTGGTCCTTTTTATGACCTTGTCAGGCTGGTTATTCCCTGATAAAATATGTTCTCAGTGCGTTTCATGGTTTGATGCCGAATTAGTTGCAGATCAGTGACATTCTCCATATCATACCCTAGTCCATTTATTTGGAAGTCAATGAACACAACTTATTCTCGGCCAACACACAAGCAGACGTGCAAAAACGACTATCCTTCCGTCTCCTATGGAAATCTACTAATTGATTAACCCGTCACAAACCCTGTAACATGAATAAACTTGCAACCTAAGGCTGACTGTTCGCATGTTTATACGAAAAATGCCTAGAATCGTACACTTCATTTAATTAAAATAAGACAGTTCTGAAACTTCCATTATGTCGAATGAGAACAACAAAACTTTTAACAGTAACTGGTTACCTGGCTCCCAATAATCCGAAAAAAAGATATCAGTAAATCCAACAGCCCACATTGTGGTCCCCTAATCCAACCGATCTTTGCCTGTCTATGTGTACATCCAATCGGCTGGTCACAGGTCACTCTTTTTTGGCGTGATGGATATCCGAGCAAATTTTCTTCATTTCTTTTAACGATTACCAGGATCCCCAAACCACGGCTACGGAGTTCATGAAAACGGAGCCGATATTATCAGAAATCAATACACAAATGCTTCATTACCAAGTAAGTGGAATTGTTTTGCTCGATCTAATTTAATCAAATTTGAGGGAATTACCGTGCACTAGGCACATACTGAGGGGTACAGATAATTGTCTTTGGTCACGTGAGCGTATCTTGTGGACCTATGCGAATAACATGTATATATGCATCATGTTCCTCTATTCCACCCATCCCAAGTTTATGACAGTCTGCAATGAAATTCCTTGAGTTCGGTGGGTAACCGGAACATGCTAGAGTTTGGCAATCAGAACACATCGTCAACTGCACCTTGTTCAACATTTCTCGTATCACGAATGTAAACCGAACGGTGTAGTATCTATCTTACCAAATTTCCCCTAGAAACAAAGTGAGTCTACTGACTTCCTGGACTTGCCCGCGATGCATTCCATCCATCAACTTACACCGTTGTGCATACCAGAAAATTTATGAGGTCGCTTCAGACAGCATGATTGAAGAGACGCTGTCTTGTTGGAGGACCAGTCTACATCGTAGTCCGAAGAATTCTGTCTGCAGCATATGCAGGAACACCGTTGACGTTTGCTTTTACACTCATGCAAACGTCGCAACGCGACCAACCAACCAGCAGAGTGGCGATACAACCCATAAACCCGGCCAGGCAGCTCCGGAAGAGTAAAGACAGCGCCTATTGGCCAAGGACTTGAATTCAGAAGCCTGGTCTTACCCCAGAAGAAACCTCAAGTCACATTATTCCAATAAACGACTATCATTTAAAAATGTCAGGCAATCACCTCTGGTGCTACCTTCCCACCGCTTGAAGGCAATAATTTTGGTCACAACAGATTTCCATCAGTTAGGCGACAATGGACGATTGAGATTGGGTCGTCATTTTGGTAGTTAGTTTATTTAGAAGCCATCATAGGACACCTATTTGATACTGGTAGTTAATCAGGGTTACGATCAGCATATTGAGCTAACTATGATTTTGGGAGCTAGCAATAAGCGTACATCACATCAAATGATAAGTGGAATTCAAGCAGTCATTATGCAGTGAGCCTATCCAACAAGGTACTACCGAACTAGGATTCCCCATTCAACAAGGACTATTTTGATCTGATCCCTTAAGTTCTTCCCTCTATTCGAGAGATTACTTCACCAACTCTCAATTTCTTAAACCCCCCAACACAGTCGACAGGTGCAGTAAGCCCCCCCCCAGCACTTACTTCCATCATTGTTTGCTAGACGATGCACACACGTAACCACTTGTGACCTTAGGATATGTGAATATACAGATTAATTCACTCGTATGTAGATGACTGCGTCACCAAAAATTGGGCAGCGTCAGATTGTTGTGACAAAACTTGGCGGGAGATAGATGAAAGCCAAAATCGGAACATCGCTGAGCAATATGATTAACATCTTCAAACCGACCCAGTGATCAGTTATCCTTTCTGCACACTGAACATCGAGTGACCTGACAACTATCACTCCTTTGTCGGTCATTGGGTCAACTCTGAACCATGTTATTCACTATTTTGCAAGTAGCGGCCCGCACTCCTGAATACTGGTCACTAAGCTGCTCTGTGGATGAATCGGAGTTTTAAATGCACCTTAACTACATGGTTTCACTACCAGAGGACATTCCCGCTGTCACTAGACTGGTAAAGAAGCAGTAGGTTGACCTATTTTCATCATATTTAAGCAAAATACCGTGACGCCAGCGCGATGTTCTGCAGGCCGACTGGATCATTGCGTCAAAATACGAATGGGGATAATTTCCTGTCATGGTCTCACAACTCACAGCAGAGGGTGATAATATTTGGGTGTCGTCGGCTGGCAGACCGAATAAGACGGGGTCGAACAATGTAACCTTATTGTCAGATTTGGACTGAATATGTACATACTAAATAAAGTATGTGCGTCGGTGCCAGCCTAAGGGAAAGACTTTCAAAACAGGCGGAATTTGAAAGAACCGGTAGTGTGAAAATGACCAGCAAGTAAAATTTGACTAATGAAACTGATTGGCAGGTAAACCTATAAAAAAAACTCATTATCGCATAGGTGCTAGCTGGTAGGTTATGGTATGGAAAAATGTAAGAAATCACCAAGGCACATATTGCTGGTAGTCCTGAAATCGGCGAGATTCAAGTTTGATAACCCCAGAAAAAGACGCGGATATTGCCGAACAGCCGGTCTATAAAGCACACGTTCGCTGCAAATTAATAAACCAGCTTCCATGAACGCTCGGTTAGGACGAGGACAGCAGAGACTGCATATGTGATATGTGTGAGTAAACTGTAGGAATCTAGCGGTTTCTTGAAGCCAGATAGAAAGAATGTTTATAGACATTGCACCTAAATTGGATCGTGGATATCAGCATGTTGGCAGCGGTTGGTATTTTAACGTTGGAGAACAATTTCGGTTTATCACCTACTATAAATAGCAATACGTCGGATAACTATGGATCTTGTGCAGAGGAAACCCCGGATGTCTAGAATATGATACAGATATCCTTACGGAAGATGATGAAGTTGTTAGCTGAAACGAGTCTTCATATGGACCGCTAGTGTAGTCTGTTCGTAGTTGTGAACAGTTCCATAGAGTTGCACCGACAGAGTACCCCGATTTGTTACCATATATGTCAGTAATTCGATACGTTATGTCTAAACTCAGACGATAAACTTATCTAAAGTGACTAAATACTAAAAACTCTCAACAAAAGGGACTTCCCGTTCCGTTTCCTTGTTTATACCGTTCGACATTTTGTTCAGGCAGTTTTTAATCTGAGAAAGTTATGGAACTCCCACAAACAGCGACCTGCCCTTACCAGATATCGCTCTGTTCGATCGGACTGCACAATATTTAATTTGGTATATCGAGATACTCGATTGCCGAAGCTTATAGGTGTTCACAATCCACAGTAACGTTGGTGAACATACCTTTGATGGTTAGATCACACAAACCACCATATTAAACAAAAAACGTTGTACACCTCTTTTTCGTTGGGTTACGCACCGCGATTAATGAAGGTACTTTTGGTGGCAGAAGATCAGACTGACCGTTATTTGCTTTTATTGTCAGTTTCTCCAACCGAAGCTAGGTCAGGTCTCTGATATGTTCAAAGATGTCACATGCTTACCGCGACAATAGGGGTGACGAGAAGTTTGACCCGAATGGCCTAAACACAGTCACTTGACCTACGGTTCGCAGAATGTTTATTTATGCGCGCACAAATACTAGTGTGTTTACACATATTTTCGTTCGCACCGTCAGGAGTAGGCCTCGGTAATTTGCCTCCAATCCTCTGGGGGTACGCCTGTTGCCAACATTTGATTCAGCCAGCTCACCAATGCAGGTAGTTAGCATCCAGTGGCAGAATTGTCCCTAATGGTAAACTGTCGTGACAATCCACGCTGGAATGCGCGCCAAGGGACACAAGGGCTTGTTGACAGTACAAAATAGTGTGTATCATAAAATAAACACTGAGAATAAACGAAATGAGCATTATCTGCGTTGACAGTTGGTCACATTCTAATGAGAAACTTCTAATGGGAACTGCATCTCACACGGATTGTAAGAGTTTATTTGCTTAGTGTCGTCGTCCACTTACAATCGATATCTGCCCTCTGGGCAGCTCGTCACCACGTGATTCTATGGTGTACTGGCCTGCTTGACCAACCAGTTAGCTCACAGTGAAGCAAGACATTGGCTGTGCAATTGATACAACCTGAAGGGATTGTACCCGTTGATTTGCTCTAGGTATAGGCGAATTGTCAATTTATCAACAGAAGTTCGTTACCAAGACCCAACCACCAACGGTACCCTGGGTTAAATGGAGTGCCATAAGATGCACGCAGCTGGGGAGAATTTCAGTGAACCTTTCGGTTTGGACGAACATTTCGTGACACTGTTGTCAGTGGAAAGAGTTAACCTGTAAGATCAAAATTGGTTTAGTCAGTTGACAACTTCGAAATAACCTGGTGTGTGAAGTAACTGATACGAGATAAATCGGACGACAAACCGATGGCTTACCTAAGCGCTATTATCACGGTACGGAGACAATATATCGGTCATTTACTCTAACAGATGTACTGCTAAACAAAATCTTCTTAAGCAAACTGGCTAATAACTCTCCGGGTTCTTACACCAATAACTCTGTAAATAGATGTTGCTCAGATTGTCGGTTTACTCAGCAATGCAGAATGTATTGTGAGTTTCTTCGAGCGCCAGAGAAATAAGAATGAGGTCAATTTCAACCTCATTTTGTGCTCTATAATATGCTTTATAATATGCTCTATGACATCACACCTTGTAGTTATCAGTGAATTATGAGGTCGAGTCACATTATATGCGATGCGTTTATCTCTAACACTAGTGATGAAGTCTTGAACCCTTCTTTCGACTTACAGCAGCTGGAACAAAGCATCAACCAAATTCCGTCTGCCGAACGTGTTGGACCACTGATATTCCGAATGGGTAAACTGAAAGAAAGCCTGATACGTGAATGCAACAACTGGCGTCGCTGCTACGGTCAAGCGTTAAACCAGAGATGTGCAGGTGAAATGAACAAAATCTTGGAACTGTACGACGGTTTATCCAAACGACTGGGACGTCCGATCAATGATCTAGACGATGTGCGTGAACAAATGGCTGCTTTGACAGAACTAAGAGATTCGGAGATCCGGATCGATATGACCATCGGTCCGATCGAGGAAGCATACGCTCTGCTGCATCGCTATGAATTGTACTTCAACGATGGGAATGCTGAACGTGTGGATGGTCTATCCTATGGATACACCAAACTACGTGATCAGAGCAAGGAAGTACAAGACCACTTACTTGAAATACGACCGAAATTCGAGTTAGATTTAATCGAAGGTGTTAAAACATTTAAAGAAAAATTGGCTGATTTTGTACAAGACTATGACACTGTGTAAGTATACTAAAGTTTTGTAGTCTAGTCTGTTCAATCATCCATTTCTGACGTACTCGGATGCCTTGCCCTACAAACCGATAACACTTATCCTGGTGGTTGGTGCTGGTACAAGCTGACCATTTGGTCAACGAGATGCTAAAGTCACTCTAGTTATGCCAATAATCTCTCCTTAATCTCTGCGCATAAGTGAATGGACTGACTCAAATTGTACATCACTCCTGCTTAATCGCAGCTATCGCATTCCTATTAATTATTTAGCCAGACTATCTTGTAAAACCGTTTATCAGTGGTGTTAGAGGTCATCAACATTGCATATCTTCGTCATACCAGGAATTCGAACTCCGGTCCACGTTCCGCTAAAGCAACTGATTTGATCACTATACCTTTTCCTGGTTAAGATACCCCGATGTCAAGTTAGAATGTCCCAGCTGATTGAGTCTGCGCAAGCTAACATTCTTTACTCTACTTCTGGCGGGACCGAGTCCTCTCACTCTGTAGGAGCCAACCAATCCCTGTGTTTTTCAACCTACTAGTGTGCACATTAACTATGCGACCTTGTTCACTGCTAAAATCCAGCTAACTAACTTAGGATATCTTAGAGTGAAATTGAGACATCTTTAACTGAAGAAGGTTTAGATGATTCGACTCATATTGTCATAGTAGATGAACTCATCAAACCGACAAAACAACTGAATTTGCTCTAGCTTAAGCTTGTCTTCAACGCACTAGAAGTAGATGTCTGGGAGCTTTGGTTAGATTTCTTCCATTTCGGATTACAAGTCACTGAATAGATGGTAGCACCTAAAGTGGTAAGATCGGGAATGAGAAACACTGCTGCACGAATCACGCAGGGCTCTCTTGGTAGTTAAACTGTAAAGGACTCCTACTGATGGAAAGTTGACGGATAAATGGGATCTCGGTAACCAGGACACTGTTGGCCGAGTTTGGTCCTGCCTTTATGAATGGTAGGTAACGATGTGATCTGCAAACGGCAGTCCCGAAATCTGGGGTTACCACAGGCGGGCTTGACCGAATTGTCATGTCTAAACTATTAGTCGCAAGATAGGTGGTCATGTATATGGTGTCCCCGTACGCAACACGAAGGTCACCTTTTGGACTCAACTAACGACGATGCCAGTTGTTAAATGTCGTTTTGAGAAAGGGCATCGGAAGACACTTAAACCAGTTCGAAGTCCGAACCACGTAGTTATCATTTTTACGAACTGTTCGTGTGGTGGATATATAGAACTGGAACATTAAGGCGCTGTCAGGTTCCATCAGCTCCAAACCTTGGTTTTGGATCCTTCTTCTTGAAAATACCCTGTTTTTGAAAATCTGTATTGCTGTCTTCAGTAAGCGTTTGCAACTCGCAGTGATATTATCTCTTGTGTCCAACCACTTTCAGAGGGCCGATGGAACAAGGGGTGGCCCCGCGAGAAGCTTCAGATCGACTAGGTTTATTCCAGGCGCGGTTCGATGACCTCTGGCGCAAGTACATAACCTACTCCGGAGGTGAAGAATTGTTTGGACTCTCAAAAACCGACTATCCGGATCTACAGCGAATCCGAAAGGAACTAAATTTATTACAAAAGTTGTACCAACTCTATAACTCCGTATTGGATACCGTGAATGGCTACTACGATCTATCGTGGGTCGAAGTGGACATAGATGCAATTAATCAGCAACTTTTGGATTTCCAGAATCGGTAAGTTGTTTCAAGTGAATGAAAAAATCCTTGCATTATCTCATTAATTTATTCCTCTGGTTAGCTGGTTAATTATGTACATCTTATGAAGAACTCGTCCACCTCAGATTAGGTCAGGGATTTTAGTGGATCGGCTGTACGTGTATTTCTGACCAGGTCGAAATAACTAAACAAATGTACCTATTTGATAATTTACTCGGTGCAGATTAAGTGGTTGAGACGCATGGCTGTCACAACATGACTGACTTGTGATCCACGTTTCTTGAACGGCGTATGACTGTTGGTCAAGAAGGAGAAATGGCATGAATGTAGTCAAATTGCCTCGAGTTTAAGTACACACCTTCCGAATGAACAATTAAAACATGTCACAGTGAAATATTTTTCAAAATTTCTAAAGTTACTGGTAGGTATTGTATTGTGGATTTATTCTGCAACCCTCATCAAATGATACCCAAAGAATGCGCACTGTACTACAATATTTGGACACACCTTTTTAAATTTACTAGCTTCCAGTATTGGCGTTGCACGTTAGTTTCCTTGCAATCAGCCAACTCGATCACGTGTTCATCATCAACTGCGCTCCTCATTGTAGTAATCGTTTAGAGCCAGGTGACGTACTGTTTGAGGGTCTCAGCACGATTGCTTGATGTAGATTGCGAAACGAATAATCACGCAAGATAAACTGTTGTATGCGCGTCAAGGCCACCTGTGTGCTCCACACATGTGCCGAGAATCAGGCTGCGTTCTGATTGGTCCCCCCTTCAACGACCGACTCATTCGTCCACGCACATAAAGATAAACTACCGCCTGTAAATGCGACACTGTAGTGTGTAGTTTTGTTGGGTCGTATGTTCACCCTATTGTTGTTATAGCCCTGTAAGGCTTACTGTTGATTGCGCCCAAATAGGAACACAACATTGATCACACACTGTGGCTGTTGATGTGAACCAGCAGGTATTATCAGTCGACTGCATCTTCATTTCATTTACGAGACACAGGCGCACATCACATTGAATATAGAACTGTAGTGATGAGCTGTAAAATGTTTCGAGCAAATAACTTAGACCATTTTGTAGCCAAAGTTTCGATGCTGTCACGCACCAGTGTAAAGGGTAGGTATCAGGCCATCTTGTTATTGAGGTTAGGAAGTGTAGTTGAGGAGAAGGGGGAACTTGAAATCCATCTTTGAATTAACCGAGTGACATCTAGCAAACACTAAGTGAGACTAAATAAATGCGCCAAATGCGTTCAGGAAGTTGTGCGGCAGTTATGCTTTTGTGCATGAATCGGCACAGCAGCTGGAGGGTTGGAAGTTATTAAACCCAACATATTCCCGACTAAATACATCAGTCTTTCCGCTATCTAAAGTGCAAACCAGCAACCGACTTCTGAAATAAATCAATTAATCAGTCCACTATAACCACTGAGCAGTGTGACTGACCTACAGCCACCCAGTGTTGGTCAACTCCGCGCCCGCCCGAATTACTGGAGTGCAAAGGGGTTTAACTGAACGTTAAATTGATGTAATTATGTAAATGGAACATTATGGTCGGGTTGGTTGTCTGCAAAGGAGCACGAGAAAGAAACTAGACGACCTCAACGTTGCCTTGAGAAACACTCAGGGAAGGAAGCCGGAGGAGAAGAACCATCACACACTGTAAACGTCATAATTTGCCTCTCACGATACGCACTGCTCTGCTTCGACGAGATCTACTGCAATGTCACAATCACATCTTAATGAAACAACATTCTAGGTAGCTAATCAGGGGTGGTAAAACAGCTATCTTAATCTCCACGTCATCAATGTCAGTGTAGTTCACCGCGTCCTGACTAATCGACCACATGATTGATCAATAGGAAACGATGTGCACACGTAGAGGTGGCAGGGCAGGCAGTTGATCGGTACACGAATGGAAAGCATAAACACAGTTGGCGGCATTCGTTTCGGGTTAGCCTGACAAAGGACACTGGAACGAAAATAGGCACCACAACCAGTCTGCGTTGCATCACTTGATCGACCCACACGTCATGGATCTATCAGATGTCCTGGAACTGTGGCCCAACTTACGAAATCTGGAGTTCAGACCAAAGGGCTTATCCAACGAGCACGGCGCCAAACCGAGCCGGATGAGCGAACGAACAGAGCACACCACTGAAGCCACAGCCAGGTTCGGTGTGGGGGTGTATGCGCATTCCCGGTCAAGCCTCTCGGCCCATCGACCCACTGATTTGGTCATCACGGCCCACGGTCAATGACATCTGGCTGACCACTGTAGTGGGTCTCAACGTGATAGTTTGAGTACCCACTAACAAATAACGATATCTCAATGATAGTCAATGAAAAAGTTAGGTCAATGGTTTGGGTCTTTATTGTTGGGATTGGTGTACACGCTAAGTGTAGTGACGCACGTCGGGATCGCGCCGCGTCCTATGCGGTTGTATTGGTCACTGTTCCAATCCGGGTCCAACCGCGTCATGCGTGCTTGTGTGTCGACAGCACCGAATCACATCCAGCTGGAGCCTTCCAATTAGTTGACTGTGGCGATGGTGACTGCGCGTGTGCGTGCGTTCGGATGTGGAAGAGAGGTATCGGGCCAGTGAACGTATGGACGGTCGGTGTGCTGTACTTAGACCAGACACGTGATGGACCGCGTGAGAGGGCGAAACGACGGCTATATCACACGACTCTGTACCTGTTTCAGCGCTTGAAAAAAAATGCTGGGCTGGAAGTCGGCATACGGCAGTGAGAGTGAATGGACAAACTATATATATTTTCCCCAACGTATTGTGCTGTCACGAAAGTTTATTCACAAGACTGGGTGATAAAACTGCATTCATGAACGAAACAGATTTACAAATAACTGAAAAACTGATCACAACCTAACAATTTTTCCACGTAATGTGAGACACGTCATGCTGTGGGTTTAGGTGTATCGCGGCATTTGTGGACTCTGACGTGGCCTTTTGCGGCCGTGGTGTGAAAACAATAGGCGTCGCTTGGCACCTCCCAATTCTGTGGCCTCGTTATTGAGTCGTGTCGCTTCGCTTCCTGTCAACATGTCTTATTTGACCATCTTATCTGTGATCAAGATAACTTGTTGCGTTATGGAGACCGGCATGGACAGCTCGTTCGGAAATGTCCAGCTTGAGATGCTTTGTTCTCTGGAAACCTGCCTCGTCCTGAAAAACGATATATCCAGGATGCGAAGGCCGTTTAGTTTGGATCGACATAAAACATTTGCGTCATACTGGTTTTGGTAAGGTGATTACAAACTGGGATAACACGCTGATACATGTGGGCACTGATCGAACTGGGCGAATTGGGGCGAGATGGGATAAAGGATGTAATGCACTTCTTACAAGTATCAAGTTTGTTGGCAAACTGACTTCCATTTGACCGTACACATTGCAAACGTGGATGATTTCAATAGCGGTTTAGAGTCGATATTTACATTTTACCGAAGGCACGTCGGACTTGCAGATCCTGGGATGACTAATTCAACCACTGTGGGTATACGTGTCTGTCTGCTTGATTGTCTATCTGACTGTGATCATGTTGATTTATGTTGAATTACACTCGAAAATACTCAACGAAGTCATGATAATGGCAAAGTAGCGAACACTTGTTTTCTGCTCTTGATCGTCAGGCCACTTACAACACAACAAATATGAAGACAGTAACTAGGGTGAGTCACTTCATTTCGATTTTCTGGATTCAGCCGTGACCACAATGCTGATAGCATTCGCCACATATGCGAATCTGCCAATTACCGCTAACGATGTGCAGTTCTTTTGACGGGTCGACATTATCGTCACTCAACGATAAGAAGGAAAGAGAAAAGTAGCACATAGACCATAAATTCACAAGAAATGTCAAAAATATTCTCCGCGATTTTGCTTGCACAAAAACATTCTCCTTAGGTATGACGACAGCACGTGTAGCAACTTAGTCGATGAGATTACACTGCATCACAAGCTTATAGCCACTTTGAGTGCCTCCAGTGTTTGCGGAGGTCCTGTCTAAATCGTGTGTTTCAGGTAGCTCAACGTAACAGAACAATTATCTGTTGGCCGGCCAACGGAACTGAGAGGAGAGTGATCTAACTCAACATGAAAAGTCAGAGACAAATAGACACACACACACAGATCGAATTAGTCACTCCAGAGCTTTCGGTGAACTGAAATTATCGATTCTAAGTCGGCATCAGTCACGTACAGTCTGCAGTTAGTTTTCGACCAATCGGTACTTTGTAAATCTGTTTTGTTCATGAATGCAGTTTTGTTATCTATCATTTGGTGAAAAAACTGTCGTGATGGGACAATCTGTTAGGGGAATATCGCATATTTGGTTTGTCCATTTGCATTCACCATCGTATGCCGGTTCTCAGTCCAGCATTGTCTTTCAAGCACTGAAACGGTTACCGAGCCGTGTATGAGTGGCCAGGTGGTCTCGATCGTGGACCGTGATGACCAAATCAGTGGGTCGATGGGCCGGGAGGCTTGACCGGGAATGCGCATACACCCCCACACCGAACCTGGCTGTGGTTTCAGCGGTGTGCTGTGCTCGTTCGCTCATCTGACTCGGTTGGGCGTCGTGCTCATTGGGTAAGCCCCGTGGTTCGGACTCCGGATTTTGTAACTCCGTTCGCGGCTTCGGGACTATGGTTGTGTAAATCCAAGGGAATAAAACTAGGTGGAGTGCGAGTGGATGTCTTTCTGTTCCAGCCGATCTATGTTCGTGAGCTAGTTAGTAGGCAAGTATGAGGATGAAACTTTTTCTCTCAAGGGGCGAAATCGAGACTGCCATATAAACTGGTACGAGGCATTAAAAATATATGGCGAGAAGTAGCTCAGTATAGTACATATCATTGCAATATATATATAGGATGTGGGACAGAAAACTGAAATCTGGACCAAAAACAAACACAGTACACAGTAAAACTGAAGAAGCGACTGTATGGAAGGCCACAATTACCCAGGTTTTGAAAAGAAGGCCGAGTGTTTTCCCAAGCGACGACGGTTTTTGGTTTATACCGACAAAAATGTACAATTCACGTAACCTTTTTGAGCCTAACGTACTTCTCGTTTTTGTGTTGATGGTATCCTATGCGTATAATGGCATAAAATTTACTCATAGTCAAAAAACACGTACATAACAGCGTACCGACCATAAGTGAGTAACAAAATCGTATGACCAAACGTTAGAATTTATTAATATCCTGTTACCGCAATATAAGTGATATTGGCTGTTATGAATCACCAATTGAGACACAGTAGGAACTTGCCAGATAGATTTGTGGGCCCAAGCTAGTCTATTCCTTGCTATTGATCTCACGAGTTCGATCAGTACCGTCAGACTTGGTGCCGTAAGATCAGACTTACATGTCTCAAAAGACCTTGTAAGTGATGAATGAACCCAACATTGGAAGGAAGAAATTTTCTCTACAAACCGGCCTTAGAACCCATAACACCTGAAAAGACTATGAATATCAAAAAGGGACTAGACTGTGGTATAACTGACAACTTCTCAAGGTTGTTTGAAATGTTTTTTGTTGATAGTGATATATCAGTGGCAGTGACGATGGTTGTGGCACTGGTTCAGGATGTAAACTTCATTTATTTTTCCTGTTGGTTCTTCCACAAATGTTGTTTGAGGGTGTGGAAACAGGTAACGTTGGTTCGTTGGAATAAAATCCGAAGTATTATGGCATTTTTTGCGAGCACTTCCGTGATTATTGTGATGTACTTTATTGTGCATAGTTGTCGCAAATTGCCCAAGGCGCTCAAAGAATGGCAGGCCTACGTGGAGCTTCAACAGACGATCGATGACTTCAACGAGACTTGCCCTCTATTGGAAATGATGGCCAACAAAGCAATGGCAACACGTCACTGGGAAAGATTAGAAACTTTGACCGGACACAAGTTTGACGTAGAGTCGGACAACTTCTTGCTACGTAATATTATGGAAGCGCCTTTACTCAAGTACAAGGAGGATATCGAGGTAAGTATACTGTTCTTTTTCCGTTTTGCTTGCTATAACTTATTGGTTCAGTTTGATTTCACAACTAATAAACGATTCATGTTCAGCATTAGTCCCAGAGTACCTGCCCTCCAAATGCAGTCTATGAAATAGTGACAAACATGAATGAGTAGATGTTTTCCGGGGAGACATATCTGTTGTCTTTTGGAAGAAGTGAAATTTTAATGCCATATTCAACTTTTAGTTTGTTTTAAACTGATCTTCATTGCAACGCCATAACAGCACAGCGTCTCATGGATTACACTGAGACAATTTGTCAGTCACGCAAGTTGACATTCAGTCCGAATACTCGACATAAATTGAAGTTGTTAGATTGGTCCTTGCGACGGTGGCTTGACAGACTAGGAAGTTAGTACACTTATACGACCGTTTTAGATAGTACAGCTATCTGAACACGTTGACCAAAGGTTCTCATTAACTCGGCCCCAGAGACACATCAGTTTATAAATTCAGCAAGCAAGTCAAAAATCTGAGTTCGTTATTATGGAATACTCTCGTCATGCACCGAGCGCATTTTCACTGAAGCGTGAAAGATGAGACGTGGGGTCAACTCCGGCCCTAAAATGAAAATTCCTCATTGTGTGTGGACGCTCTATATAACGTGCATTGGACACAGACGAATCAAATTGATGTGGTAAAATTGAATAATAACATGTAAACTGATAGTTGCATACTGCTTGTTATTAAGAAGAAGACAGACACTGACGGCATACATTTTTACTGACTGGTCTACTACCAAAAACACATTAGGAAATATATACTACTCGCAGTTTAGGTGTCCTCACAAGTGCTCCATAAAAGATACTTTAGAAATTCTCCTTAATCGGCAGGCGCATTGCTGGTTTTTGCTGATCCAGGTAAGCACTAGTAACAGAGAGTTATATGCCTAGATCTTAATGGGTGCGTAGGTAAGAAAACTGTCAGAAGGGAGTTATTCCAGTGCTGCAGGACGTGACCACTCAGAATGAAGGAAGTACACTGTCTTCAGATATCCAGCCATTAACATCTGCATTCAATCCCTCTCACTGCGTGCTACCAGCTTGTAGTTACCAATGGAGTCACGAGGCCGGTACTTGATAGTGAGTGTCAGGCAGGTACATTCGAACGGACTTTAAAGATGCAGGGACTAGGGTGGTTGAGCCGTGTATCAAAGAGGCTAACCAATCGTCTTCTGCTGTAACTGGTTGTGCGGCCTACGAGCGCGTAAACGGAATAACGGTCAATGAAACGGCAGGTAATAGCACGACGGATAACGGTAATGAACAGCGAGTACGGACTATACGCGGTCACTTAGTCTCTGCCCATCCAACTCATCCACCTGAGCCTACAGCATGAACACAGAAAAAGACCGGCCTTCAAACAGAGCTTCTTTATGTCGTCAGCCCGAAGACCACATGGTCACAGACCCGTTCATATTTATAGGGTTTGGGACTAGCAACAAGCAAGGTCAAAGGGAATGGACCAGACAAAAGTCTAGACAGTACAGTCTAGGCGTGTAGTCGAGATGACAACAACAGTTGTCAAAAGAGCTTAGATCGATTGTGGAGACCGGAGCAGTGCACGACCATGGCAAAGGTAAACGTCACTCAAAAGTGAACTTTGTTACTTCTGGTCACAATGTTTTCGGGGAACTGGCAACTTCCCCGACGTCCTCTCCACCGAAACTTCATTATCAATGCACCAGGGGCTCGGCACAATGTACGAAATAGGCGAATCATGAATTAGCATAGAGGAATGAAAATGTTCACCAGTAAGTGAGCTTCCACAGGCGCAGCTCCACTACCACACACAGGGTCGGTAGCCTGGAGGTGGGGAGTGAGGACTAGTCAGATTATTACAAGAATGCTACCGTTGTTTGGTCCAAATGCTTATAGGATTGACGCGAACTTTTAAACAAGGCAGTGGGAATGTCAGGGAAATTGCTCAAGAGATCTACCCCCACTCTCAGTGAGTGGTTGGGTAAACTCAGTTTGAATGTCTAAGTCTTTTATATTTCAGTTAGGTCTTGTTTTTATTCTTTCCGTGTTACCGTATGGCAGTTAATAGTCGGTATCAATCAGTGACAAACTGCTGACAATGATTAATAATGTGGGCTCCTAATTTACTCTCGTGGATGTTGTTGATCCGTTTTTGAGAAAATGTTCCATCCCACCATATGTGTTGTGTGTGCGCTATGAAATATGATCTAACTTGTTGATTACTTGATCAAGAGTGCCAACCCATTACAGTCATGTTATACGTCATCTATCCGACACGTGGATTCGTTCTGGGCCATGTGTATAATTTCGTTTCAATCCCACTGTCAGACAGTATGACCAGGCGTGTATTCCGGGACAGCATTTATCGCCGGTCAGATCATTAACAACATGTTCACTTTGCTTTGATGGCCACTCTTCAAGGCTACACGCTGACGTTCGATTACCCTATTGACAGATTGTGAACGATATACACGGTAGTAATTTAGGCGGCATAGTCAACGCTTGAAAAATACAATTGAAACACCATAACTGCGAAAAAATATCGTGGCACCGAACTGACACAAAGGAAGTATAGAGTTCATCCAGTGATCAGGGGAGAAACCGTTGATGTTTTTGAGCATAACTGTTTAAAAGATATCTACTTGGTCTTTGTTTTTTAAGCCTCTATCTACTATTCAGTGCCTAACAGAGTAGTGGTTTTGTGCGTGATTACCCTATACAGACCTTTCCACTCAACAACTAGACAGCCCTGAGGAAGCTGTTCGCTTGATTGCTTGTCATCTTACTACTGGTTACTTTCAGGATATTTGTATCTCAGCTGTAAAAGAACGAGATATTGAGGCCAAGCTGAAGGTCGTGATCAACGATTGGTCCGCACAAAACTTGCAATTTGCTTCCTTCAAATCGCGCGGTGAACTGCTGCTAAAGGGCGACACTACCACAGAAGTGATCTCCATGATGGAAGACTCGCTTATGGTCCTTGGTTCGCTGATGTCCAATCGATACAACGCTCCATTCAAACCGAAGATTCAGGAATGGGTGCACAAGCTGACATCCACCACGGAGATTATTGAGAACTGGCTTGTGGTACAAAACCTGTGGATCTATCTTGAAGCTGTGTTTGTTGGTGGTGATATAGCCAAACAGTTACCCCAGGTAAGTACCGACGGTTGAAAGGTCACTAATTTCCGGAACGAAATCAAAAGCAAATATCAGTTTATTGAACTTCTGTTGGTTATTTCATAAACAAGATGCATCAGTAAGATAAAGAATTACAATTGGTGCCGACAACTTGGCTTCCTATTGATCGGCCCCTCTCCGCTTGAAGCTCGTTATTCTCAACGCGTGACGCACGCAAACAACTTGTTTTTACTCTGGTGCTCGTTACAACAAAATCCGATGCGAAGGCAACGTGCTATTCTGGTTGGTCACCGCGCTGACATGCCACTCTGCTCGCGTTATCGACTATGATTGGCCGTAGCCCTCTGCGAATCGCCGGTCGACTTCGTATCGATACATCTGTCCAATCCAATCCCTTTACATAGGGTTCGATACGATAATAACTGCGCCTATTCTGGCCTCCACCGCACCTTAGGGACAGTGGCATTTTCCTATTCACGTCCAAAATATATAGATCTCACCGAGAGCTTTGACAGGGAAAACAAAATATATACGTCTTGCGATACTTTCCCAATAAACATTTCTTGCGGTCTGAAGGTACATGTACGTGTGACGATGCCACAGTAGAAACCTAGACACAGGCGGAGAAAGACGAGGTCAGAATAACTCGTGGTATGAAACTTTGTCACCAATTATTCACTACCACATCATGGTGAGCTACAAGGACAGCTGAAACGTCAACAGGAACCGCTTAAGAACACAGAAAGGTAGGTTATACGGTTGATTGGTAACACCTCGTCAGACTGCAGGATGTTTCGCTATGTAGTGCGGAAAATGACACTGAATTATTTGATAACGTCCTCTCTGTCAACTGTCTCTTGCTTCTATAATGCGGTGTGGCGGTTAGAGACAGGATTGAATCGTTCAAATCGGCGCTTCGTCTTTTAGTATGACTAAATCGTATTAGTTACTTAGAGTAAGGATGTGTGTTGTTTAATTTGGCCTAGTTGGGGTAGAGAATTCAGAGCAACTTCCCTCAGCAGGAGTCAACTGATCCAGCCTGAACGGGTTATCCTAAAGAAGTCACGCATGAGTACGTGTGTTCAACCAATGCGAGGGTGTCTACCGACGCTTTCAACATAGGTTTTAGTTGATAGCTAGAATGGACTGAGTCCTGAAAATATATCTCGTTGACTGCATATTTAATGACGTTCGTCACAGTAGTGCAAATATAGGTGGACTCGAGTTTGGTGTGTACTTGAATAGAGTTATGTGGTGACCCTTTGCTTTCAGAGACGGTTTGCCAAACTCAGTTTTACAGGCTAGCATCTTTAACATCCATTAATCGATATCTGTTTCGATCAATATCGGCGTACAGTCACGAAGTTGTGCTAAAAACCTGCACTGAATATGTCGAGTGTTCTACCGTGGCAGAGGAAATTAAAAGATTTCTTTTTCGAAAATTTGGTGGAAAATCTTTGGCACTTTTTACGTGAGATCTAAGGAAGTATAAAGGGCGGAGATAGGGCTGTCGTATGGCTACCGCGTAACATGAGATCCAAGTCTCATAAGGCAAGCCCGTCGCCCCAAAATCGGTGAACACATGAGTGCTTGGTTAATAATACGTTTCACAAGTTCTTTAACCTTTGCAGCGACGTGACAATACAGGATCCGCAATCAGAAAAACTCGGGAAGATGTAACAACTGGTAAGCACAATGAAAGAGGTGGCCGTTGCAACAGATTTTCTGTGAATTCGATCAAACATAGACAACCTATCTTAAATAGCAATCGGCCTCAGTTGTCATCTGAGAAATAGAACGTTCAAATGATAGCTGTCGGCTAACGGTTTGCAAGGTGATTATTCGACCTGTTATGAGTTCTTCCTCCCCCTAAAATTGTGCATAGAGACCACAAACTGTACGACTTCTCGGTCAAACGATCGGTGTAGCTGGATTGCGAATGCACTTTTGGTTTTCCCTGCTATCTAACGCAGAATATGACATACCCAGCTGATAAGTCACGTTCACGTGTCCACTGTTATAAGCCACAAGAAATTACTTTATATTTTTGAAAAATGTATTTTAGGAGGCTAAACGTTTTTCCAACATCGACAAAAGTTGGCAACGGGTTATGCAGCGTGCACACGAGATACCGAACGTGGTGAACTGCTGTACGGGAGATGACACGATGAGTCAACTGTTACCGCATCTGTTGGAGCAGTTGGAACTGTGTCAAAAATCTTTGACTGGCTATTTGGAAAAGAAGCGCCTAGTATTTCCCCGGTTCTTCTTTGTCTCTGATCCTGCATTACTGGAAATTCTTGGTCAGGCTTCTGATTCGCACACTATTCAAGCACACTTGTTGAATGTGTTCGACAATACCAAGACCGTGACTTTTGATCCAAAGACTTACGACAAAATACTGGCGATTAACTCACAAGAGGGCGAGGTGGTTCAATTGGAGACACCGGTGATGGCCCAAGTAAGTCCATTGTAGTTACACTGGTTTGAACTAATCAACCTACTATATACAAATCTCGTATGGTTTCTGTGTCGCCGTTTGAAATATTACACAACAGAAGACGACGTAATGTAACACTAGAATGGCTTATTGAACATTTCGATTGTATTCTTAATGTTCAAGTCTGTGCAATTTTTTTCTTTCCAAGCTCCAGCTTCTAATGATTCCCTGAAAGAATGAGATCAACGATACTCACATATATTTGGTTGGGCTGAGCCAATCAATTCGCGCGCTATAACTCATTTTGTATCCAATACCCCCCGCTCCCCTTTAATACCCAATTGGTCATTCTGTGCGGATTTACAGGTCACTGTGTCTCGTTTTGGCATAGGTGACTGGACGAAACTATGCTCAGACTGCAGCCTCCTACGTCCGGTCTGATATGATGAGTCACGCGATGGGCGTTAGCTCGTGTTTAGGTCACTTGATTCGACCTTGAGACAACCGTCCTGCTGCCACTCCCTGCCTGCATTCAGAAACGCGACGATAGCTGGTTTGGTTGACCAAAGTGCGCCTATGTTCACCCTAATCTGTAGTGCGGGCATCGGAAATCTGGGTGAAAAGTTAACACCCGCCTCTTTCGATCTAGTCTGAAGAAGCATCTGTGTCAGAACAGAAACGTTACCAATAACTCAATAAACCAAAGATCCAATTGTTCACAAGTTGCTCTGAAATTGTGAGCACTCAGTCGGTATCAAGCTTATTCCAACTGATAGCATACGCTCATGGACCTTGCGTTTGAAAAATATCGGATGGACTAGCATCCTACCGGTATTTTCTGAATGTACTGCTTGCTGCATGATACCAAACAAAAAGTACAAACTGGTGACTCAACTTTGCACCCAAACACTTGCATAGAAGAGACCAGCGCGATGGAGTTTAACTTCGTTTAATTTACTAACAACAGCGAATGAGCTGCTGGTATTGTTGACAACATGTTTAGGAGGTGCAGTTTGATTTGCGTTCGCATACGACGGACAATTGCAGGTTAGGAAGATGGGTTGCTTACGTGTGTTACATAACTGTGGGCATACAGTTGACTCGGAGAGAGCTCATGAGGGCCTCCATGAAGTGGCTGAGAGAACGATTTTCATTGACATTTTAGGTTCCGGTAAAGTGTGAATTGAACATCACTCACAGTTGACCTGAACCATCACATTCAAGTAGACTTCCTAGTCATTCTCTTTCCAAAAGAAACACTAGACTCGTGTTTCACTCATGTTGAAACTCGTCAGGATTTTATATACTTGCCACGACCGGATTAGACTTCCAGTGTATTAGTGAGTAAAAGCGATTGATTTACAACAGAAAGAAGAGAGGCGTTAACCGCTTAGAAAACCGTGACACGAATTGCATGTTATTTTATTCGTACGAGCGAAAATTCACTGGATCCCGTTGTTAGCAGTCGGTGAAGTTGATACACGTAGCGTGTTGTTAGCACTACGGAACCTTATCATAAAAGTTTGTTCTTTTTGTCAACAACCCAGAAACCGATTCCGTCATCTTATCACTATTTCATTTCGACCCGCCTAGAATGGTACTGAACTAACAGGCGCTAGGGCTAGCAACCATTTGGTATACGACCCCGTTCTCAGATGATTTCTTTCCTCATACTGTGTTAACTACACCATTGTGAAGGGTAAACCACTTGACAGCTCCACTTTCCACAATAGCTGACGTAATTTTAATCTTTACTGGCTTTATTCCTGTTTCAGGCGAAAATTCTTGAAGTCCTATGAGAAGATGAGGTAGTTAATGCATTTGGCGAGTGCCGCTTACGACACTATGAATTTATATGAAACCTATTTTTGTACGTCAATATTTCGTGTGAAGTTCCTTGGAAGACTGTTTTCACCCAGCCTGAAATTCAAACATTCAACGAAACACTCGTCTGAAAATAGCAGCACTGACTGTTAATATTCCCATATTTCACACACCGACTCAATATGAATTCTTTGCTATCAAACCTTGATCTGTCCGCTTTTAACCGTTACCAGGGGAACGTGGAAATATGGCTGGGCGAATTGCTTCAGTGTTCGCGTCACTCAATTCACAGTATCATCAAGGCTGCCTATTTCGCAATCAACGATCCTAAATTTAACCTGTTGGAATTTGAAACCTCCTTCCCGGCACAAATCGGACTTTTGAGTATCCAAATACTGTGGACCAGAGATGCGCAAGAGGCGCTGCGGCAAGCTAAAACGGACAAAAAAATAATGCAAACTACAAACAACTCGTTCTTGCAGATTTTGAACGAACTGATCGGAATAACCACTCAGGATTTGAGCAAAATGGACCGAGTCAAATTCGAAACACTGATCACTATTCATGTGCATCAAAGAGACATATTCAACGATTTGGTGAGTATACAGAACATGATATTATGAAAATGGTACACTGCTTCAAACTGACGAATCCCAGTAACAACAAATATAACGATACTTACGTTTTTCCCAATCACTTGCACTTTCCCTCATGTTCCCCAAAACAGATCTCTTTCTTGTGTTTTCTACTCTAAGGTTACGATGCGCGTGAAGTCACCGAAAGATTTTGAGTGGCTGAAGCAATCGCGATTCTACTTCGTCGAGGACAATGACCAATGTATTGTGAGTATCACTGACGTGGACTTTATCTACCAGAATGAGTACCTTGGTTGTACCGATCGACTGGTCATCACACCGTTAACTGACAGGTGAGTACGGAGAGTATTAGTGTGTAGGTGCATTCGGTCCAAAGCAGGAGTGAGATTCGAAATCCCTTTCCAAGTGAATAGGCAGAGGACCATGTTTTGGGGGTGCATGAATGTATCACAAACACACGGTTATAAGTAGATCAAAATAAGGGCTCCATTTTGCGTGCATTTCTTATAGTATCGGTTAGATATTCTTGCACAATCTTTATGACTGTGTATACAGTGTCAGCTGCCTCTTATGGTTCCACGATGGTATTTCATGGTCTGTGAGCTGGTTGTTACAACAGAGATGATAATATTGTGGTGGATTATCAAACCAGAGACGCGAGTATTCCAACACTCGGCGGAATATCTCAACGCGGAGGGAGGCACGTCCACAAACCCACAACGGGCGGATCGGGGATGGCGTGAGCGACCGGATGTCATCGCCCAACTGGATCGGAAAAACCGGCGAGACATGGCAGGCAAAATAGGATGGGCGACCAAATCGGAGGCTCGATCATTCCAACACTCAAAGGAATATCTCGACAGGACTGTAGAGTACGGTCAAAGCCCACAGTGGATAGATGGCGGACAACACGAACGACCGAAGGAGTCATCGCTCAACGAAATCAGACCAACGGACGAAGATTGGCAGGCGGAAAAGCGCCGGATAGAGGGCGCCGATCACACACATAAACCGGGTAGAAGTGCACACGACGTGTGAGCGGAATCGGGTGTGTGTGTTGTAGACTGGAATTGTGATTCAAAAACGCGAGCGCGCGTGTGGCATGGTAACTAGCGTGTTGGACAAAAAAGATTGTGCTTTATTGGACACCTTTTCACTACAATATGACTGAATCCAGTATACTGCTATCTACACGCCTGTTCTTTTGATTAACACCAACCGACAGTTAGTTTTTCAAAAATATTCCTGGTGGGTAATGGAACAGATGTGTGGTGAGCAGACAGTACCTTGAGTAGATCCACAAAAGCTGTCGATCTATGTAGACTCACGACTTTAAACTTCCATTCTCGCCTTCCATATAGATGTTACATAACCCTTGCTCAAGCCATGGGCATGTCACTCGGCGGAGCGCCAGCCGGTCCGGCCGGCACGGGCAAAACGGAAACGACGAAGGATATGGGACGATGTCTAGGCAAATATGTAGTGGTTTTCAACTGTTCAGATCAAATGGACTATCGTGGGTTGGGTCGAATTTACAAAGGCCTGGCTCAATCAGGCTCGTGGGGCTGCTTTGACGAATTCAATCGGATCGAATTACCCGTATTATCAGTTGCTGCCCAACAAATCGCCATTGTATTGACGTGTAAAAAGGAACGCAAGACACAGTTCATCTTCACTGATGGAGACACAGTGGACCTGGATCCGGAATTTGGTATTTTCCTTACCATGGTACGTGATAAACAGTAGTCTTAGGTTGCCCACTTCGATTTATATGCTTAAATGCACAATAAACACAACCTTCGAATAGAATTCCTCAAAACAGTGTACGACACTGATGTCCAGTGTGACTGTTCTAGTTTCCACAACGTTCCCGAATGAGGAGACCGCTTACTCGGTCAGTTAAGGTAGCGTCCAGCCGTGTGCACACATAAATATAGATTGAGCTGTAAAGCAGGTGTGTATGGGTTATTTATATACAACTACAGCCTAACAATTACTAGTTATAACAAAAGAAGACTACATGACTGAGGATTGATGCACACAGTTGGACTAGGCATAATAATGGAGACGATAAGAAATAGACTAAAGTTTGGGACTTACGTAGACTCTATAGTAATATCCGGATGATAAAAGTACTAACAGCTACAACCAAATGTACGCAGGGTGTGTCAGGAGTATTGAAGGGACAGGACCGCGTTGATGAGATGTGGAGTTGTGATGTGTCGTAGCGTCTGTTGACTCGTGTTGTTGAAGCGTTCGCCTTCGGAGGTGCGGCGTTATGTGTTGTGCCGTGCTACGCTTTTGTGGACTTAATCATTTCTGTATGTGGACAACACACGCTCGTACGTTAACCGTCAAGAGGATCACTCAATGACTGAGCGCTTGTATGAGTGCATGTGTATGCGATATCGATAACGGCAGTGTTTAGAGGAGACCCAATCGGGCTAATTTTGGACATCGGCACTCACTTATGAGAGTTGTAAACGCTGCAAAAGAAAACTTGAATGAACGCACATTCAAACTGGCATATCAGGTGGACAAATTCAGCGGACACGTAGCGTGAGCACAATGAGACATGAAAAACTCGATAAAAAGATAGTATGACTGTCTTCGGTGAATCAATTATGTCATATCTAGCATAGAGAAAGTGTAAGAAAAGTCGGCAAAGGAGCGAAACACGCGACCGGAATTTGCAGCGTCAATACGTTTGATTTTAGTCCATTCGGATACCACTTTATTATTCAGTCGATTTAGCCACACTGATCCTAACTCAATCGACGACGCGCTATTCCATTTTAGAATCCTGGTTACGCAGGTCGTCAGGAATTACCGGAGAATTTGAAAATCAATTTCCGTACCGTGGCCATGATGGTGCCGGATCGAGCTATTATCATGCGAGTGAAATTGGCAGCTTGCGGGTTTTTGAACAATGTTGATTTGTCCAAGAAATTCTTCACTCTATACAAGCTATGCGAAGAACAACTTTCCAAGCAGGTACGCAATACGTAGGTAGCTAATCGAGTTCAGTCTCTCCTTTATACTTGTTGCGACGATATTAACATACACAATATTTCCCCAATAATCTCCTTGTTATACTTAGGTGCACTACGATTTTGGATTGCGAAATATCCTGTCGGTACTGCGAACTTTGGGCGCCTCCAAACGAGCCGCTCCACAGGATTCGGAGACCATGATTGTTATGCGTGGCTTGCGCGATATGAATCTGAGCAAGCTAGTAGACGAGGACGAACCGTTGTTCATGTCACTTATTCTTGATTTGTTTCCGGGAATCAACTTAGAGAAAAAGGGACATCCTGAAGTGGAGGCCGCGCTTGAAAAACAGGTTAGTGGAACAACTGAACATGCTGGTGTTACCCTGGTCTGGAGGTCATTATTGGTTTTTAATTGAAAAAAAACAGCTGTACTTTTCCATGACTGCAGTTTGCGAAGCTGTATCCGATGATAAATAGGGGTTCAGACCTTCGGAATTTGTTTCATCTACCCAATAAACCTAGCAGTTTAGGTCATTCTTATGAACTGTCATTGCGGAGTTTCGAATTCAAACCCACAAAGTCCTCCAAAATAGGCCCCTTCAGTTGCGCGTGAGGGAATGGTTCGTCTAGCATTCTGTTATGCTCCTCAGTAAAGCCGCTTGGACTGCAGTTGAAGTACTATCCAACAAGCGAGACATGCCTGATTCCTCACGGTACATCATGTACATAAGTAAATGTGGCATACCTACTAAGCTATGACTATAGTGGTAAACCAGTGAAACACGTCAGGATGTAAGCCAGACTGAAGTGACAAGACTTGGGTTAGTTTCCATTTGCGTCGATTTAAATTAACTCGGACCATACTAATGAATTCAACACTTGTGTAGAAAGAAGCGAGTTAGTTACCTTCGAAGTAGTAAGGTTGACAAGACTGCATAGCAAAATGATCCATTTCTCGGGGTTATTGATGCGGATAATTGGACTGTATGGAATCACTGCCGCAACGCACTTCCTAGAGAAGAAAGGGCCTTTTCAGATTAATTGGAATACATGCGCTACGCAGGCCAACACGCTTAACAGACTTGCGACAGGTCGTACGGTCAGTCAACAGAGAAACATCTTTACATTGCAGACTTCGTTGGCGGCCTGACGATTAAAATAGAGGTGTATATTGTAGTCATGAAGGGCTGAACCTGCAATTATCAGAGAACTATAAATTGCTCTTTTGGGTTCAACATATTTTGATCGAAATCATTGCGAATTTCTGACGAGTTCCATTGTAAACTTCTTGTTATCGTCAACATTATTTGAAATTGGTAATCGAGAAGGACATGATTATTGTTATTATTGCTACTGTCATCATTACTATTAACGTAATACTCACTTTGCTGTACACTCAGCTGTCAGTCAAATTCACTTTCATTTCCACCTTACTCAGGTTGACCAACTCGGTTTGATCTATCATCCGCCATGGGTGTTGAAGTGCATCCAACTCTATGAGACGTTGTGTGTACGACACGGTGTGATGACTCTTGGTCCGTCGGGGGCCGGAAAAACCAAGTGCATCAACAGTTTGATGAAAACGATGACGGAAATTGGCGAACCTCATCGAGAAATGCGGATGAATCCGAAGGCGATCACCGCGCCACAAATGTTCGGTCGTCTGGATGTCGCAACCAACGACTGGACGGACGGTATATTCTCTACATTGTGGCGCAGAACACACAAAGTAAAGAAGGGTGAACATATTTGGCTCATACTGGACGGTCCGGTGGACGCAATTTGGATTGAGAATTTGAACTCCGTCCTTGATGACAACAAGACCTTGACATTGGCCAATGGAGATCGCATTCCTATGGCCCCGAATGCCAAGATTCTGTTCGAAGTGCACAATATTGACAACGCTTCACCAGCTACTGTGTCTCGTAACGGCATGATATTCATGTCCAGTTCAGTTATGACTTGGGAACCAATCCTCAAAGGTGCCAACTAGTGGTTTTTGTTGACTCTTGCTTCCCATCTTCAAATCCACATTTCTTGTCAGGACTCATCAGGCTAAGATGACAGACCAAATAGTTAAATTCATGACATGCGTCATGGCAGTTTAGTAGGATCTGTACTCGAGTATTTGTTCACATTGCTGCCCCATAACTACCTCTAATTGTTGAAGAGGAACGCGACTATGGAGTGTGAACTGTGCATTTCATTTTTTGGTTTCTGTATAGACGCTGCTATGACTTGGAACTTGGCTAGTGTGGTGGCCAGGTTGATCAGCTCTACAGCAAATAGGAGCGTTAGCCGCTAAGTACACGCAAATCAGTGGTTATAGATTCCAGACAACACTCACATTCACAGGCTCAAGCTTAATGAACCGATCAGAGGGCCTCGTCAGATTGCTAACATGTTTGAAAGTAGTCGGCGTGTCCATCAAGTTCAACTGAACATTACTCACGTTGGATTGCATTCTTCGCATATAGATAGAGTATTCAGTCAATCTCTTTAAAAAAAACGCTAAAATCGACCATCACTCTTGTTAAGATCATTAGCCGTGTACGTTCAGTACATCTCGGAAATGAACATGCGATAATGGGCGTCAGATCACCAGTCACCAGGGCTTCCTATCCAGACCTGGAATAATCAACCTGCGTTACCAACGTAACACACATGGCTTAAGTGCATGAAAGTGGCTTTAAACGTTTAACGGCACTTGACTCCAGTATGTAGAAAACGTCTGCTTCGTTATGAAAAGAGGTGAAGAAGCTAAAGAACTACGGGCACTGTTTATGTCACGTGATGCACGATTAGAGGAGGCCGAACCGCTACTTAGACTATCGTAGTCTGACGAGGTGGCAAATGTGCCATCAACCTGACGAGCACCTGCCCCATCCACCACTTAGTCGCATCGCTGTGTTCATCACATGAGCGCGATTTTACTCCTTGATCGTCCAAACCAAACAGATCCTACTGAAGTGCGGAGGCCTAGGTTCAAAGGCCTGCTAAATGAATAAGGCCAGTGGCCGATACCTATACATCACAATAACACGGTTGTGCTGGACAACCTGTTTCACCGTCCCACAATGATTTGGTCACCATGGTCCACAGTTAATCACAACTGGGATTTGACATAGATCACAGCGAACGGTGAACAGCACAAGGGGAAGACGCAGCGTACACCATTGAATTCAGTTGGACTAAGTGAAAAACACGGTATTTCTCTGCTGGAGTTTTTGCCCTCCCAATCACTGCATTAATCGACGAATAACAGAAGGTCACACACTAGTGAAAAAGATTTGCACATTAAAGGACAGATGGGAATATAACGGTTTTTCCATACTAATGAATTCTTCAACCTTATTTTCAAGTCGTCTCGCGCCGTCAGTAGGCTGTGTAGCAAATACTCTAAGCGGTATGTCACATTTATTCGTTTTGTGGTCTTGAAATCGAGCTACGTAGTTTAATTTCAACTGGAGAAGTTCCATTTTGGCGGATTTTAACCAAAAAATTGTGTTCCTATAGAGACACATTGCTGCATTCTCGGAAGTAATGTGGACAGTCCAATTAAAGGAAGTTGTCCGAATTGTGTTGTCTTGTTCTGTAAGTATTTCTAAGTACATTTCACACAACTAGGCTTAACAGTTTCTCGTAAAACAAGGGGACGTTCCGGTGAACCTCAAAGAGTTTTTCAGATCTCTGAACTGTTACCCAAACGACACAACTCGATTTTTATTTCTGTAAAATGCCCACAACACTCTAATGATATGAGGTTAAAGGGACGATATACATCTGGTTGCGTGTTAAAACTTTCCCGTAAAAGCCACGGCTTACTTCAGATCTCACTTGCGGGTCAAGTAAACATTATATTTATAACCGGTACCTCCGTGAGGATAAAATGGCAACTTCATGATTTAAAATGATGTCTCCGGAAGTAATGGTTGACTAATTTTTCAGGTTTAGTCTACTCAGAGTAAGTAATTCCTTATCCGAACTCAGCATTCTTCAGCCATGTTCCTTGTTGGAACTTAAAGAACTTCAGAACTTCTATAAATGAGACGCAGCTAGTGCTGACGTTCCAGTCCAATAGGGAGTTGTAACTTGTAGATTAGCCTCTGTGATGCCTCTGACAGCTTATACCAATCCCGAAGTCATTAGTCGGTTCGGGATTTCGCACTCTGAACTTATCTTCTCCTAGACAGAGACCAATTCTGTAAGCAATTATCCACATGTTGCAGGAAAAAAGTGAAGTTGCACACTCAATTTCTTAATCCACACTACAAATCCCTATCGTTTATGACGCCGACTTCTGCAGCATTTCTTTCTAGTTCGTTATTATTTTTCAAGTCTCTCCGCGTGGTGGTTTCTTTCGAGAGATCGGAAATTCGTACTCTCATCTTGTGTCGTTTTTGCCAAGATTGAAACAAGGGGGTGTGTGTTACTGCCCTGCTCCCTCCGCACTGTGAACGAACACCATCAGTGAAGTCTTCAGAGAAGAACTCGTATTCTGTTCGCTCCAAACTTTAGTCAGTTATCACTCTGGGGTGTAATCTGCCGCGGATTTCAAGCCGCCTATATCTTTCCCCGCTTAGCTGAGACATTGATTTGACCGAATAGGAGTGCTAACATGATCTTTAACGAGATCTATTCGAACTGTTTTCTTAGGCTGCAAATTGTTTACGAGCAGGTTATCTCCGCTCGAGTTTATTCGAAGGTAGGTAAACATGAAGCAATCAACGGACTTGGCTCTATTAGAAAGAAGCGAGAATTCAGCGAGGTAGTTAGCTGGCCTTTTCTGCACTGTGCCCCTTAAAGCTCACTGCTCATGAGGGGCTGAACAACCACGTCTACGTGGATGCGTGAGTATCACGTGAGACCATTTCTAATGGAAAACACTAACAATCAATTTCCATACTCACCGACTTGTGATGTGGTTTCAACTGATTCGGTCCAATGAGAAATTCTAGGTTTGCTATTCTTATCTGTCACGGTTCAACTGGCATTAAGGAGACCTGCGGCCAACTGAGCGATCGATCAGATCTTAGGTGAAAGTAACGGTGTGCTGATCGGCACGATTTCCCCATGTGCATCTATCCAGATATTTTGTTCGCATCGAGATGGACGCAAGAATTCGCGAAGAAAATTACCAGAAACGGAAGCAAAATCCTGTCATGCCATTTAAGATAGAATAGTAAAGTAGTTTACGCTGATTAAAAATGTCAACTATAAAAACAGAAATAAACTCCACACACACAAACATTTTTTGAAGGGGTTTACTTTTTTATTTAAACGGTGTTGTTATGTTTCCCAAATGACCTTTACTGTCATCTTCCTGCTAAACAGGATGGTTGCGTACTCGATCGCCTACTGTGTTCGACGTGATCTACGAGACTTTTGCCACTTTCTTCGGTGAAGCCACTCGGTTTGTGTCCCAAACTCTGGAACCAAAAATGGACGTACGTCTTCCAATTGTACTGTAGGCAGTTGCTCTTTTCATGTATAGCAAGTATCTATGAACGCATGAGGTTTATGTTTATGATTAACTTTTGCGTGCCAAATATTTGAAGGTACATTCTGTCAGGAATTAAAAACACTGTGCTCAGTCGCACCGTTCAGTCACTGTCCATCTGTGAAAGATTGCATATTATTTGTCGAACGGCTTGTTTTTCTTCCAGACATTACACTGCAATTATATCCGACAAGCCATCGACATTCTGGAGGGACTCCTTATGGACGTGGACGAGAAGGAGGTGAACCGTTTGCACATGGGACGCATGATCACATTTGCAGCAATGTGGTCGCTGGGTGCTTTGCTTGAATTGGATGATCGCGTCAAGTTACAGCAACACTTTGTGTCAAATGGTAAATTACCGCTGCCCAAATGCGGAACAGATGATACTATATTCGAGTATGTGGTGGATGAAAAAGGCGAATGGGTTCCATGGGAGTCACGAGTGCCACAATATGTCTACCCAACAGACTACACCCCAGAGTATACTAGCATTCTGGTTCCAAATGTGGACAACACGAGAACGGATTTCCTATTGCATACGATTGCTAAACAAACGAAACCGGTTATGTTAATTGGAGAACAGGTAAGTCGGTTCTCTGACGTTCATCCTGTGAGCATTGTGCTATCATTGCTAGTTGTAATAATATTATATAAGCTATCCGTTTACATTGTGGCGAAAATTCGTTCAGTAAGACAAAATCATTATTGTTCAGTGTGGAGTGTATGCTCCCATTAACATCGTTACGTCTTAAGCCGGGATTCCAGCTCAAAAGTGCAGCAAAGTTTTCATTTAAACGACGTGTACACTCCACCATCTGCCCGTCTGGTTGATCTTATCCTCTGCAAATTTTTGCACGGCATTCCTTCTCCGTCGAGCCTATTTTCCTTGGTAAAGGCAAGTTCGTTTTCTCGTGTTGTTCGCAGTTCTCTGGCTGTAGGCGTTGACCGTACTCCATGTCTGCTGTAGTGTATTCTGAAGGTCAGATTACTTTCAGCTCCTACTTGTTTCACTATCACAACACAAGGGGCATATTGTCATGTTTTCTGATTTCTCCGCGATATGCAGTATTAGAATGTATGGACCTGACTTTGGAAGTCAACTGAGCTATCCCTAAATTTTTGCTGGCTTGACGATGACTGTTTTCCGTTTATTGATAAAGTGAAGTCAGCATCTGAACATACGCTTACCAACTAATGAGTTACTGAACGTCAAACGGTTAATAAGCGTCCTTCAGACGTGAATTATGTGATGTCTGTTTTTGGAATATGTAAAAATGACCTATATTTACCATATACTTGCAGGTAAGAGGTGGCTACAAAGAAGACAGATTGGCCCTCAGGTACACTTTATCGTATGTTCACTATATGGGAGATTAGTTCACAGTAGAGTCAATAATTTATGCATTTTGTTGACCAGACCAGCAGCTAACAAATAGCTCACTGTATAACTACTGGAGGTGTTCGGGCAATCCAAACATTGTAATTCGACCACTGAATCTAGTGCAGTAGGCCTGTTTTGTGTGAATTCACTTAGTCAATGGTCGACACATTTGCCTCGCCGACGTGATGACCGAAGTTCTGCGGTACGATAAAAACCAACGAATTCTAACGGTACGGAAACTCGAGTGTGTGGCTTATTGCATACTGTTGGTATTACTAACCACCTGTAAAGTAGTGATCACTTGTTTCCACTTCTTTGTGTATCATCATCACCACGCTGACTGGGGAATCCATCTGACCACCTGCGAACAAGTGCCCACATTCCATGGTCTGATCTTATCATCCAACTATTACTTGACTGACGGTCAACTGTAAACGAAAATCTCACTCAGACTCTTCTTGGCACTGATGGTCGCTTGCATGTTTGCAAGTCAACCACAAACGGTTGATTGACTTCAACTCATGTACAACAGCTAAGAATTGACATGTTTCCCCGCTGCTTCTGGCAGTTAGATGAAAAGATACTGAATATTGAGGAATAGTTGGGACTTTGGTTAATTACACTTTGAACATCACTCACTTTTGGTAGCAAAATTTGTATTCAGATAGACTTTCCAGTCAGGTTCTTTCGAACAGATGAATACGCAAACGGCAATCAAGCGTGAGTACTGATCATTTTGCAGCATATCAACTCCCCAACTGTTAATCAGCAGACTCATTTTTCTATACAGCACACAACATTCTAACACTCAAGCTAGGAACTTATCTTACTGATTAGCGCTGGATCTAATGAATTGCTGCTATCACTATGTACACTCGATTGCAAACAATGCACTGTAAATACCATGTAATTACTCGCAACCCCGAACACTCCTAGACGACCAG
>LUCH01002749.1:28221-39746 GCA_013368495.1 Paragonimus heterotremus | reverse complement strand
CGAGTTCTTCTAAAGACACTTATAACGATGCTAGAAATTTTTATTGTGTTGGTACAAAGGCAAGTGGGCCGGTTAAATCTTCTCGTCTTCTGCATCAAGTAGAAGAGTTTGGATCAACTTGTAGCGAGGATAAGCGACCGTAACATATTACTCATACCACTGTTATTCAGTAGTAGGACCAGAGAGTCTATTTTGACATCGTACAAGCCACAGGAGAAATGCAGGAAGAAGCATCAGAGTGCAGCATCACCCAAAATGGTCCCTCCTACTTAAAAGAACTGAGCATTAACGTCTGTGGCAGCCGAGACGGTCTGGGGCCGAATACCGCATGCAGATGAGTGGTTTTGTTTCTGGTCTTGTTTAAGCGCCTAATCCACGTGTTGCTTTGTCGAATAAACAACCCTTGTGCCATCCGCGTTCTTGGATCACAACAAACTTACATCACTTCTTTCAAATGACTGAGCAAAACATAGATCGATAAATTTATTTAACAACGTTGCTGCTTCTTTTGACTATCACTATTTCTTTTGAGTTTATCAGTACCAATCTCAAGATGGCATGACAGCCATCATCTTAATGTAGTGCATGAAGTAGTTTTGGCTTCGATGATCTATTGTATGGATTGATCAGTTCGAAAGGAATTGATAGTTTGTCACTGGTATGCTCACTTCAAAAACAAGTTTGCTTACGGTAGCAAAGGGAGTCGATAACATTACTGTCGAAGAACTGTATGGTTACCAAATCAGTTGCTTGAATCGTCTGCTTGAATCACCAGTGGTCAGTCTGTGCCGCACTCTAGTCTCACCGACGAGCAGTTACTCAGTCATGTGAGTGATGATCTGTGTACGTAATTAGGGTTTCATTCGCCAGCACCAGTTGGGAATGCCTTCTAGAGAGCACAGCATAAACACTTGTGCATGCCTGTTTTATGGCTTTACGCGCGAGTAGCATGACCCGGTCATCGCAAGCATTCGCATGCGAATTTTACGCTCAGTTAGTCCCTTAAACTCAGTGATCAGAAAGCCACGTTCAACGGGATCGAGTCTAGTCAAGATTTGATGGACACGACTGGCCACGCTGAGCACGTGTGCGATAGTTTCTAACGGCAGTGACTGACCGTGTTTGTCGATGACTAGTACTGGATTAATAAGCTTCGGAAGCTTGGCAGTCAATAGTGATTCTCATGAATCGAATTACTCTTAAAATGAAATTTATTTCTGACCAATCTTGCATTTTCGTTCCCTTTAAGGGTACTGCTAAGACGGTTATAATCAAAGGCTATTGCAACAAATATGACCCAGAAGCGCACGCATTTAAAACCATGAACTTCTCGAGTGCGACTACACCTAACATGTTCCAACGCACAATCGAGAGCTATGTGGACAAGCGTATGGGCAGCACCTATGGACCATCAGCAGGGAAGAAGATGACCGTATTCATCGACGACATCAATATGCCCACTATCAATGAATGGGGTGACCAAATCACGAACGAGATTACACGTCAAATGATAGAAATGTCAGGATTTTATAGCCTGGACAAACCTGGTGATTTTACCACCATTGTGGATATTCAGGTATGTTGGATCATGCGACGAGCTCAAACTGGGAACAACGTGTGAATGAACATTCGTGTCTCTTTTTCTGTGTTTTATCTATTTACAGATCATGGGTGCCATGATTCACCCAGGCGGTGGACGAAACGATATACCTCAACGACTCAAACGACAATTCAGTATTTTCAACTGCACCCTACCAAGCAATGCCTCCGTGGACAAAGTGTTCGGTACGCTCGGTTTGGGTCACTTTTGTACTGAGCGAGGTTTCAGTGCGTCAGTGATTGGCACGGTACAGAAATTGATTGCTGCCACTCGAAAAATGTGGCAACGGGTCAAGGTGAAAATGCTCCCCACACCGGCCAAATTTCACTACGTGTTCAACCTGCGTGACGTAAGTCGTATTTGGCAAGGCATGTTGAATACCACAAGTGAAGTTATCAACTCCGCTCAGGTACTGTTGGCGTTGTGGCAGCACGAATGCACGCGTGTGGTTGCTGATCGATTCACAGAACAGGCTGATCGTGATTGGTTCGGCAAAATGCTTCAACAGGTTGGTAAGTACCACGAGGATCGGAATGCCCCTGATCCATTTGTCAGTTAGTCATTTCTCTCGGTGCTATAGCGAAGTTACATACCACGTGACACGCGTCCTTGAAGGCCATGGGTTAGATTGTTCGAAGACTGCACACGGCATACATTTCGTTAACTTATGTCCTTTGAGTTCATAATCTTTGTTCAACTAATGACACGGCTTTGGTGAAGACCGTTACTGGTTCAGTTTAGGTCTGGAATGGTGTATACTATAGTGGCCAACAGGTCCAGTCTACGAAGTTGACGGCTGAAACATAGAAGCAAGGGAAATCGGATCGAGAAGCATTGACCACAGTCAGGCATGAAGACAAACTTGATCTGATTTGGGTGTTATCGCGATCGTATATGCATACTGCCCGGTAAAATGGCTCAATTAGAAAATGTCAAGCAACAAATACAAGTGTTCCTCCCTCATCTAGTGGTAAAAAGGTTTTTGAAAACAATGTTTTGTCTTCAAAAGCGTGATTTTCGTTGAACATTGAACCAAGCTTTATTTGATGTTCGGTGGGTTAGTTGTATGTATTGTGGAAGGGCGACACACATGGCACGCCAATCACGCTCAGCCGCGATGAGTCATCGGGTCCGGATCACACTAAGGGAGTGAACACATGGTTTGTCATGGGGTGGTGTTAAGTAACTAGACTGGGCTGCTAAAATGTTGAAAATTCTACAGCCAACATAGCATGACTAACAATTATTCCGAACACATTGTAGATTCCTGCAGGTGGTAGTTGCGAGCGTTAACCGATCTCTAACTAGCCTCCGTAAGTGTTCAGGTTCTTCATGTGCCTATTCTCTTTTGCTTCCTGCCTCGTTTACACTGTAAACCAACAGCATCGTGCTGGTGTGATGATCATCACCAAGCCGTAGTATCTGTTATGCCTTGTTAGAACGATTGCACGTCACAGTCTATGCCCTAGACAGACAATATCCATAATGATGCATCAATCGTGTGCTGACCAGAGTTGAAATGCAACAGATAAAAGTGCAATTCATCATTGTTGATCACATATTTCACAACGGAGGAATGTAGTTAGTTTATATTGTTGTGAAAAGCTAACGAAATTCAGAGGAATCGGCACAGTACTTCAACTGCGGATACACAGACTGTAAACCGGTGGAGACAGCAGCCATTTGGGTACTGATCTCTAAGTTATATAAACCATACTCGTAATATAGAATAGAATATTGTCGTCGGCGGATGACCCTACTGTTTTTAGAGTTCTGTGGACCAACGGATCACGCTCATAAAGAAGGCGAGAATGTTTTTGTAATGCTCGGAATTAAGGACTTCTAATAGCCCTAGAAAGCGTACTCGGATTGAAACCTCCAACGCGAGTAATAAGGAGAACACCTCGTACTAGTTGCAGTAGGCAGTTCATATTCATGAGACAAGAAGCCGAATTTATGGATGTACAACAGTATTAAGGAAATCATAGTCATTCATCGGCTGATCATAATGACACATACAGAGTCACAATCTGTGCGTTAGTTGGTGCACTACAGAACGGAGAAATTGATGAATAACAGAAGGCTTAACATTGAGACTGTTTGTCCAATCCTGATGTAATATCTTCAACGCGACCTTTGTATTGGTCCCTTGTTAGATCTCCTACTGTGTCGGGGTTCGGATAAGCGGTGAGCCGAGTAGATTTTCACCACAGTCTTCGAAAGACCAGTATGGTTTACGTGATATATGGTGGTGCATTCAAAATAGCGGATTACGGTTTAGCTTCCTAGTTCAGTAATTTGGAACGAGTATCAGATTCGGCTTTGGGGTCGAAAAAATTGCTTAATTCAAACCTTGCTCACACAGCTCCTGAATCCTGGATGCAAAAAATATAGAATGACACGTATTGTCCGCCTGATTGCAGCATCTAACACTTCACCCTGTGGTCATCGTCTGAACGAGCAGTTGTCTGGATGGTTCACCCACATCCCTCAGCTGACGGGCTCTTGATTACTGTTTATTTATCACACGTGTCAAGGAAGCGGCCTAATCAGCGGAAGTTCTTGAACTGCGCGAGATCACCGTTCCTCGTCTCTACTTCATCGAGCAATAGTTGTTCTCATATTGACGCCCCTCTTCACGCTGTTATGTGGTACTCACATGTGTTATTTGTTAACATGATGATGTTGTAAAGTTGTCTTGTTTAGTAACAACGTATAGGCAAGTTCACTGGCTTTTACAACAGTTGTCGCTTTAGCTTGACTCATGCGACACATGGGACTTATGTACGTTTTCTCATTGTGACCACGTTTAGCCATGGAATGGGTAAGATTAGCACTCTTGCAAATAAAGGAGATTCATGTGATCACCTTTTTGGAACCGTGGATGTGAGCTGACTGATACAGTATCCTGAATACACATATTGACAATGTCAATTCTTTTCTTACAGGAGGAGAGGAGTGTGGCGGTCAAGTTACCGATTCCACCTGGGGCGAACCGTACTTTGTGGATTTTTTGCGCGACGCGGCTGAACCAACCGGGGAGGAAGCAGACGATGCCGATCTGGAGGCACCAAAGATCTATGAACCAATCAAAAGTTTGGAGCAGCTGCATGATCGTCTGAACACATTCATGCAAGCTTACAACGAGTCTGTTCGTGGTGCAAAACTAGACTTGGTTTTCTTCAAAGATGCCATGACCCACCTGGTGAAAATTTCCCGCGTGATTCGAACACCTAAAGGACATGCCTTATTGGTTGGTGTCGGCGGATCCGGGAAACAGTCTCTCACTCGATTGGCATCGTATATTGCCGGTTATAAAACCTTTCAAATAACCTTAAGCAGGTAAGCAAATGATTTCATGTAAATAACGAATGGGTCTGTATTACTTTTTCTACCCCATAGTCTGGAGTCTTTGATGTTGTCTCACTTGAAATGATGCGGTATATCAGCTGACTGAAAACTTCCCATATTGTGTCTCATAAGTGTACAGTTAAATCTACATTCAACTGTGGATATCACAACACCAGCTACGGATTGGTGGTCTACGAAGCCGAAGGCATGCCATCCTCATGACCCAAAAGGCATTTCCAGCTAAGTTGTATGCGGTACGCTTGCTGCTGATGCGGAATAGTTGAGGAAACTGTGAGACAGCAAGGAGAACCAAACATTTTCTTCATACAATCAATCTATGGACTTCGGTGCCATACTGTAGCGTTCCAGCGACGATGGCTGATCATAAGTTGGAAACTACCTCATGCTAGTGGGTGTTAGTCATTGGTAATTGCATGATCTGAACTGTGAACATTATGTCGAGGTAACAGGTTTTTGCGAAAGCTGAAGCGTGTGAGACTCAGCCGTAAAACGAACAGGATGTTTTCACTTCAAGTAATCTAGAACTTATAATCTAATCCTTCTAACATTTGCCTGTTGACAGTAGTGTGCATAAGACAGCTTAACCACAAGTAAAGTGTGAACAAAACGACCACACCCATTCTTTGGAGCTTGTGATAGCCAGAAGGTTGTCAACTCCTATTAGTGGGTAACTGAACCGTCCACCTCGGTAGTTCATAAATAAAGATAAACTCCCACGATTCTTGCTGGCCACCACTGGGTCTCAGAGGGCGGGCAACTGTATAAAATGCTCAATGATCAAAAGTCATATAATTAAGTATGGTTTATCGACTTAGTTCCTGGAGTCGCATGGTAGCAAGCGTTATTCAAAATATATGGAAATCAATCACCTGATGAACGATCATTTAACACAGATTGAGATGGAAAATGAAAAAACATTGGAACACGATTAGCCGAGGAAATTGCCGTGGATTGCACACGATCACATATAGCAACTTGTTTTCCACTTCAGAAGACACACCTTGGGATATTTCTCGGATGAATGAGTTAGAATGCAGTGTAAACTTACTGCTTATTTGACAACAAGGTGTTTTCAGTTGATATGCCAGATGAGTGACTACATAAGGGAAACATTTTAGAACTTAAAAGTTTGGTATATTGACACATATGCTACCGCGTTTCCTGGTCGAAGAAGTGTCAGGCGATCAACCAACCAGCCAGTCTATGCATTTGGAACAATACGCCAATTTATCGGAGGTACAACGATGCACTGCGGCACATATCTGGCAGACTAACATGTTAAGATCAACAATTGTTGCTCTACTGGCTTCGCAGAAGTTTCACAGAGTGTTGGTACATTTATACTCGAGCTAAGGAAATAGATACTAGTGAGACACGATCGATTTGTAAAAGTGGTTAGACCCTGGACCCACAAGAGATAGTAGGGGGCTGGGCTACTCGTGGAGTAACGAACAACGCGGTTGGTGGTGTGCAAAATCATCCCTAGTGTATGAACAGTTCGTCGCTGCGCAGTTTCCGATGGATTGTCAGCTATAAAAAAAAACAATCCATGTTATCGTAAATTTGGTACTGATGAGTCAATACGAAATGCTTATGTCTATCAGTTTTCGTATTCTAACTGTTGTGTTCGAATAGAAAGGATTTTAATTGTTGCTCTACAGATGTCAACATAATCTTACCAGAGCTGTCATTGAATTCAGCGAGAAATTCTAGAACAAGAGCCCGATTACGTGCGTGCATGATTTACGGTATACCACAAGGCTGAAAACAAAATACCTCTCCACGATAATCCGCCAATATGCGAATGTTCACAGTCAATGCAGTCCCAAGTTTGTGGTTCGGACTATCACTTGCTGGGATAGAATTATTTAGCCATATGGACGCAGACAAAATACTTCATCCACGGAAGTAGTTCACTATACACTTAGCTTGTCAAGGAACATTGCACTTTAAAAACTCTGCTAGCTTCTTCTTACCGTACAACTAGCAAACAATACAAGCCAAAAGAGGCGCAAATGGAGTTGTGGAATTAACATGCTCTGTTGTGCCTAAAAATCGTCCCCGTGGTATGCACATAATGAGTGGATTCGAGTTGTTTACGCTTGTACTGCACGACGCTGAATGACATGTATCTTGTTAACAGACCACAAACATCAAATTTTGTTTGGGCCCATAATTTCCATGATTGCCGCCATGAATGGAATACTGCGTCATTATCTTTGTCTTACTGCTGCCGTGTCGAGGTAGTGGCAATGTGACATTCCGAGTAATTGAGTAGAACCAACAATTCAGCCGATCAATAACTGTGTGCAACAGGCTGTCGGTGTGCAAGAGGAAACTTTGACACCGCTCAAGATCACAATTATATTGACAAAGCAAACACAACCCAGACAGCAAGCGTTTTACTGCTCACTAAATATCCACAGCACAGTCTGTTTCAGAAACATTTACTAGTTCCAGTATGGTGTTGCTTCCTACAAGGCACGAGTGGTCCCGTAGAATAATAACTCACGTCTCCTAGACAACATAATTGAGGGATCCACGTTGACCGCACTGTTTGGTCTCACCTACAAAAGGAATGAGTGTACTCGAGATTAGCTGACTGAATTAATGAAAACTACACAACCTTTCGGAGACTACGTAAGCCTTACTTATGGATGTATAAAGTTTTACGTGTGCGCTGTGCATAGAAAACAACTATCGACAGTCGTATATCGGAGGTAACACAATGTGAGTAACTAGTGTGTAGGGGAGGAGCGATGAAATTAACACAACCCCAGTCGAAATGATTAATTTAAGATATCCAATTCTGGGCGGAGACAACAGAATCGTAAAAACCCGTTAGGAGAAAAGGTTGTTTGGTAAGGGCGAATGGTGTACGCAAAGATTATGTTCAACTGCTTATTAGTAGCCGAGTAAAATAGCTTTTTTCCTTCTAACACAGAGAACTGATCCGTAACTCAAAACGTAATACAACCAGCCGTATGTATGGTGAATTAACCACAGGTGAAATGATACATGTGGTTGTAATGCATCTTGAGCTCACGTAACAACCTGCATCACACAGCTTACGAAAGACCATAACATTTTGTGGCGTTCAGAAAAGAGCATAAGTACTGAATTATTCAGATAGAAAATGAGAAGTATTTAACCCATTTTTAACCACACCTCATTTCCCTACTCAGATCATATAATGTGACCAACTTGTCTGAAGATTTGAAGTTTCTTTACCGCACTGCTGGTCAACAAGGCTCCGGAATCACTTTCCTGTTTACAGACAATGAAATCAAGGATGAGGGTTTTTTGGAATATTTGAACAATATGCTCAGTTCTGGTGAAATAGCAAACCTATTCGCGCGCGATGAAATGGACGAGATATTGCAGGAATTGACGGGACCAATGAAACGTGAATTTCCCCGTCGTCCGATTACTAACGAAACATTAAACGAATATTATGTGAATCGTGTAGTGAAAAACTTGCATGTGGTGCTTTGTTTCTCACCGGTTGGTCAAAAGTTCCGCAATCGTAGCCTGAAATTTCCGGGACTAATCTCCGGTTGTACCATGGACTGGTTCCAACGGTGGCCTAAGGACGCCCTGATTGCTGTATCGAACCATTTCTTGTCCAAATTTGATATAGTTTGTACAGAGAACGTGAAACAAGCAGTTGTACGAACAATGGGAGTGTTTCAGGTAAGACATGAAGAAGCCTGCCGGTATTTTGCTATAGAAGTTCACGTATTGCTGTTGTTTACAAATAAACAGGTTGTCACAAGTTAGTGGAGACATAATCTGTTTCACCAGATACTTCGAATTCAGGTAAAAAGTAACTTGTTAACCGCATGGACTCACCTATCAAAGATTTCTTACTCTTGATAAATGTTCGCTGCCTACATACCACAACCATCCGTTTAGATGAGAAGTACGAACAAATTTACTCCATGTCTAGACACTACAAAAAGTTTGTTGCAAATGGCTACAAAATAGTGTCAAAACAGATAAACAGCTGAAATTCGTGAATGAACTGATTGATTGCTGATTGAAAACCTATGGTTGGCACCTCAGTAATCCACGGAAAAGAAACACCGCGTAGTGCGCTTTAGACCCACCTGACGCGAGAGCGCTGTACATACTTTCCGGTGAGCAGAAAACTCAAATGCATTCAGTCGTGCGAACTGATCGCGCTAGCTCACTCGCTCGTTGGGACTTACCAGGCTGTACAACGTCGCGTTGGCCAGCCCGCAAGACATGATTGGGTGTGGGCGTTGCGCTGTGGCCGGGCGCGTCCATCGCAACTGGAAGACGGTGAAGGCTGACACGATTAAATGTGTGGGCGTATGTGGCACTGACTGAGGCACTGTTTGTAGGGTTCGGCCTGATGAATGTTCAGCTGACGTAATTTGTTCGAGCCCAATGGGGGTAGATTCACACGAGAATAGTGCAGTGATGATTGTGGGTGCGTGGGTTGATGTAGCCTTCTGGTTATACGCCACAGTGGCTCGTCTAGATTGGTGATCCTCACCACATCACTGTAAAGGTGTTCAAATAGAAGAGGGGTTTGACAGATGCTGTTGATGAAATTGTTGCGGATTTTTCTGGAAGCCACCCGTTGCACCAAATATGCTTTTTCCCGACCAAAATCTGGTCCAGTCACTAGGAAAATGTATTAGCACCTAACCTAGCACGACACTTATTTTGGGTAAGTGAAATGAAGGGCACAAAGTAAGCAGCTCATTATACGGGTGTGCACATGATATGGGCCGCAGTAGCATCAATTCAACTGAACTTACATCTGGTCTAGGTAGTGATGTACTGTTATGGTGACACATATTCATGCCTCCCTGCAAATGGTCTAGGTCAAGTGAGCTTGTCCCTCAACTGGCGCGGTGACATACCCGGGCCAAGTGACCGCAGCTTTGTAGAACTCATTGTATACATTTTGTGTACGCCCACGTTTTGATCAACCAGCTTGCACCTCGTCTGTCGTCTGGACATCACCAATCCTCTATCATGCACATGCGTGAAGCCGCCTACAGCCAACTTCATAGAAGTATGCCACCACCACTGTGATCTTCAACACGAAATTTTGTATACGTTACTCTAGAACGGTCACGGGCTAAACCTACTTTTATGCCTTCACAAACACTAAAATTAAGCAGTCCAACGAAACTGAACTGAATAAAATCACTACTGCCTTCTACCCAACTGACCTGATTTGTTCAGTTAGCCAGAGCGGTTCACACTTCTTAATCGGATTTGCTGTGAGGGTCATAGAGAGGAAGATCAGTTATCACGGATCATGAACAAACGGTGAGACTACGCTGCATTATCACTGGTTGACCGTGCCGCTCTTCTCCCCCATTCTAGCGAAGACGACAGAAGGGTGGAAGTGGATGTTGTCCACAACTTCAGCATGTCGTTGTCACAAGTTCCCCACAGATTTTGCAGTATGCTCAAAAAGTGGTTCCATCACTGTAAACGGGGGAAGGCGGTTTACAAGTCATCTGACGAATGAACAAAGTGCACATTTTATGAGTGTTTGTCTGTGTTTTTCGTCTCGTTTGAATTGGATACACCATGGGTACTCCATCTGTACTACATATGTACAAATATCAATATCCTTCTCAGGTTCCTTGGAATGTGACCGCCCAACAGACCGGCACTTCGTGTTTAATCTATGGCATGAGGATAACGCTGAGAAACGGGAGTAACACTCACGGAGAGACTTTGAGTCCCAGTTTAGAAGTAAGAGGACCAGTTATAATAAAATACCCTTTCTAAGGATTGCTCTTGTGTAATCTTTGTACGAAGTCCCAGTAGGAACGAATAGGAAACCCACGGTGAGAGAAACAACAAGGTGTGTAGTTCCAATCAGTTGGAAAAGCGGAAGTATTGTAATCGAACTCTTGGGACTGGCAGCGGAACATGAAGTAACTCGAGTCCCGTGGGGGTAGAAGACAGAGGACCTTGGATACAGTAATGACCTTCCTGTATTTCGGAGTACAATCACTTTTGTGAGTGACCGTGCGCAAAATAACTGATTGATGAAGGTGACAGAGACGGGATCCAACTACCCGCCATTCTCATGGATCTTGAGTCTCGGAGAGCTCGCCTGTTTACGGTTGCCGGGTCAACGACAGTAAGGTAAGCAGGACACTCCTGGTTGTCTGTAATGCTGTCGTTACAGGCGATGGAAACGTGACCATGACGCATTGTCGTTTGCGAACTGCCAGTCCTCAACCCACGATCACTACAGCAAGGCAACTCGTTTTAGTCTACTCTGGGACCAACGGCGATAACCACTGCCTAGATTGAACGTGCAATAAAGAACGCAGAAAACCCACCGGAATGCAACTCTTGGAAAACCGAACTGCTTTTCGGAAGAGAGCAGTCTCGTTTATTTCAGACAAACGTTCCTAACACTAACCCAACCAATATTAACCAGGTAAACAGCTGACGTACATGTTCTTCAAAAAAGGATACACTGCTGTTGTGTGTAAAGCATTGCACACTAGAATGGAATGGCGCCTTGTATGGATCGATGCCTTTAGTA